>PPJE01000058.1:93927-106441 GCA_003707475.1 Geotrichum albidum | reverse complement strand
CTTCAGTACCGGCCATCTTGGAGGTGTAACCGGAAATGAAATGGTACATGACTTGCTCGTTGGTAAGCTTGGAAATAGGAGGAATGACACCACGGGCATCGCAGGTAAGAAGGATAATGTTGGTGGGATGAGAATTAGAGTAACAAGGAATCAATGCATTAGGAATGTACTCGATGGGGTAAGAACATCTGGTGTTTTCAGTTAAAGTCTTGTCTTCGTAGTCAACGACACGGCTGGTGGGGTCGAAAACAACGTTTTCTAAAACGGAACCGAATCTGATAGCGTTGAAAATATCAGGCTCCTTCTCACCAGAGAGATCAAGACACTTAGCGTAACAACCACCTTCAATGTTGAAAACACCTTCGTTGGTCCAGACGTGCTCATCATCACCGATAAGAAGACGGCTGGGATCAGCAGAAAGAGTAGTCTTACCAGTACCAGAAAGACCAAAGAAGAGAGTGACATCACCATTAGGACCTTGATTAGCAGAAGAATGAAGAGTCAAATTTTGGAATTTGACAGGTTGAATGTAGAACATGACAGTGAAAATACCCTTCTTCATTTCACCAGCGTATTCAGTACCAAGAATGATCATTTCCATATCCTTGAAGTTAATGGCAACAGAGGTGGAAGATGTCATACCGTCAGTATATCTGTTAGCAGGGAAAGCACCACCGTTGTAGATGGTGAAGTCTGGCTTACCAAAGTTAGCCAATTCGTCTTCAGTAGGTCTGATAAGCATATTTCTCATGAAAAGAGCATGATAAGCACGGGCACAGACAATTCTGACCTTAATTCTGTATTTAGGATCCCAACCAGCGTAGGCATCAACAACGTAGATTCTCTTTCTAGTGTTGAGGTAGTCAACAGCACGTTCTCTGTTGATCAACCAAGAATGATCGGATAGCTTCTTGTTAACAGGACCCCACCAAATTTTATCGCTGGAAGAAGGTTCGTCGACAATACGCTTGTCTCTGGGAGAACGACCGGTTTTCTTACCAGACGAAGCAAAAAGAGCACCAGCAGAAGTAATAGCAGAACCAGATTCGTGAACCAAAGCATCTTCGTAGAGCTGGGCTACTGAAGGATTATGAGAAATAGTTACGTGATCGTAATCAATATGAGCGTTTTCATGAAGCTCTTCCTCCAGCTCAGTATGAGAGTGGACGGGTTCGACGCCCTTGGGATGCAAAGCAGTTTGATTAACGGGAGGAGACATGTTGTTTCTTTCAATTAAAAGTAGGAATAGTTAGAAATAAATGAGAATGTTCAATGAGAAATTGGAAATACATTGGGATTTCATTAATATTTATACGAAATGAACTTCAAGTTAACATGAAGAATGAAATTATGCTCCATGGTACCACATACGACAGCCGCTGCACTAAAAAAAAAGATAGTACCCGGCAAATTTCCCAATACGGAAGTGAAGAAAAAATGTCGGAATAACCGGAATATGTCGGTCACAAAATGATATTAGTAATGCCGTTCAGTCAACGTTAAGTAAGCATTCATCATGTGACCGAAAATAAGCAAACTGAAATTGAGGTAAACCGAGAGTCGGATTAACGTTCAATTCCCCACCTCATACATTCTGTGAGCCTTTGACAACTATCACGATTGCGGGGTGTCCGAGTTTTTCCGAGTTACATTTTTTTTTGGTCTTTATCATTTCGTGGGACTGGCATTTCACAAACGGTAGACGCCGAAGCTTTTGTTACATGCAGAAACATTTAGAGAGCCGCAGTATATTCAATTAGGCTTGCTTCTATTAGATTACAAAATGTTAAAATGTAAAGAAATGTATTGCTCCGTTTCAACTTGCAACCATCTTGAAAGAGTCAGAATTTCCAATAGTACACTACAAAACTGAAAACATTCATTATGGAGATACTAAGATTATTTGGTATTTATCCGTTGACAAGTTTATCCGTAGACAACTAGGACTTAACGACAGGACTAGCAACTTCTCTCTTTTCATGGACTCCATCAATGGTTTCGACTACCAGTCCGTCATCCAGGTCATCAACGTTCTGTTTGGGCCCTTCAAACCACTTTCTGGCAGACAAGAAGTAGTAGCCTAGGGCACCTGCCCATACAGCTCCATTGATCACACAGGTGTAGTTCATGTTTTGGGGAGTAGGATTAGGTCCTTCTGATGGCATCATAGCCAGGACAAAAATGACAAAAATGAGGTATATGGACGCAAATATGCCATTGGCACGAGACCAAAAGGGGCCCAGGTAGAATTGGCCAGGCTCAAATTCGCCCACGTTGAAGAAGGATCTGGCAAAAATAGGCAGCAACCAGGCGAGAGAGTTGGAAGCAGCAGCTAAAGAGAAGAGCGCAAGAGTGGCAGCTGCGTCAACAATGGTGAGAAGGCCAATGACACTTGCAACAATCACCATGAAAATGACAGCTCGCACGGGGACTCCGAGTCTGTGGTTGACGACTTTGAGTAGAGGTGAGAAGGGAAGCGCACCGTCTCGGGAAAACGCCCACACTTGGCGAGATCCAGCTACAAGAATTGAAAGGCCCATGAACCATTGAAGAGTTCCTAGCACGGCCATAATGCCGACAGCCCATTGCTTACCCATAACATCAAGGATAATCTGAGCGAGTGGTTGACCGGTGCTAGTGCCTAGAATGGCAGAGATATCGGTAGGCATGCAGGCAGCAATAACTGAGAGAATTATGAAACCGAGAATGCCACAGGCAGAAATGGAACCAATAATTCCTACAGGAACGGCGAGCTGGGCGTTATTGGCTTCTTCCGCCATGTGCACGCAGGAATCAAATGCTCCAATTGTCCAGATACAAGACATCCATGCGGACATGAAGGCCCATCCTGAGGGCCAGTCTGTCAAGTTATCAATCTTGCCATAGACGTATGAACCTGGATTGAGGTTTTCAGAGCCTTTGTAAATGGGAAGAGCGATACAAGTGATGACAATGATGAGCAAATTCAAAAGAATGCAGAGTGTTTGGAGCTTACTGATATATTTAGTAGCTAGAGAACCTGCGATACCGTGAGAGATGACACAGGCTATAAATACACCGTAGGTGTGAAATTTTGTGGGAACGAAAGCTCCGTCGGAACCCAAGTTAGCACAAGATAGGATAATTGAAGCAAAACCACTATCGATTGAGCACATTCCACCAATAAGACCCAGCGTGTTGGAGTAACCAGCGAGGAAACAGAGCGGTTTCCTGACACATTTAGGAGAGAACTTGAAAGTCCACCAGTACAGGCCACCAGAAGTAGGCATAGCAGAGCCCATTTCAGACATGGAAATACCGACTGTAAGAATGCAAAATACTGGCAAGAGCCAACCCCAAGTTAGGCCGACTGGTCCAGCAAGTAGGGATATTGAAAGAGTAGAAGCAATAGAGGGTAGAAGGGACATGATTGAGAATGCTACTCCAAAGATCTGCAAAACCGAAAAGTTACGTTTCAATTCTGCTTTATATCCTAGAGAGTTAAGAAGCTCGTCATCTTTGTTAACAGCTTGGAGATGTTGAGCAGATTCTAACGAGGAATCCAGTGAGGATTCAATTTCATGAGGTGACATTAGATGTTGGTGATGAACAAAAAGAAGATTAAATTAGCTGAATTTATGGAGGATATTGAGATGTTAATGAATGTCTTATGAACAAGATAGTTTATTTAAAGGGTTTTAAACTTTCAGACATGTATCTTTAGATAAAGCTCAATAATGATTGAGTTGATTTTTATGAAATTCAGAGTTTTCCGCATCAGTTGACAGGAAAGGCAGACACAAGATAATGCATGGTAGCTTCATTTACAGGCTTTTTCTAATTGTTCAAGTCGTTGCGAAACTTTGCGTTCTCCTTATATTGACACTACAAAGTTTCACTAATTTGATTAGCTTGCCTACGCAAAATCATATCCGGAGCCCTATAGGCTGGTATTATCCTCTATCTAACCGTATTTATTGATTATCTATTATCAAAAGATTTCTTGGTCCCATTGTCTTAAGCTTATCGATAAGATTTACATATCAAGATGTCAACCCTTTTACAAAATTGATAAGAAATTAGAATACAGTACCAAATATTATTCAACCATGTCTCATTGTCATTTTTTACACAAACTTGTAAAATATAGTCACGTGGAACTAAAAAGTCACATGAAAATTAAATTTTAATATCACGTGATACTTAAATCTTGTCATGTGATTTTTATTAAATTTCACGTGATGTGTGATTTTGTGATTTTGTCATGTGATTCTATATTGTCTGGGGAACAGTGAAAAAACATATTTGTAAGGTTTTATGTCATTTTGAGTCGCAATTGAGTTGCTCTTTGTGCAGAACGTGAGCGATGAGGTTTACTTGCGGCTAACAACAGTAGATTGATTAGTGGTAGAGCTACCAATGGTTGCTGTTACTAATGATTGTTACATTATGTGGCTACAGTAGAAATTTGGAATGCAGCTGTAGTATCAATTGGTGAACATGACTTCATAGTTGTCGTTATTTTCAACGTTCAAAGAGACAATGGCCCACAATTTCTGTCCAATTGTGACAGAGTACCAACAATGAAATCTCGACTTGATATTGATTCATGGTATTCGCGCGGTTTTTGAGTGTTGAGAGCGTTTTCACGGAACGGGTTTATCTCGTGACTTTTAACGTTTTAAGTATTAACTACCCGGGTCCGATGCAAAAGAGGCAGTGATTAAAACGTGACTGGATTAGTTGTTTCGGTCCGGTGGGCTTTGACAGGTCACGTTATTTTTTTGCCCTGATCTATAGATCTAATGCACTTAGCGTCTGCAATTTATATAAAGAGCCCTAAACCCGCAAATTTCAATTACTTCCCAAGACATAAGAATAATACTCTATATCAGTTTTAATGCATTTCAACATACACAATACAGTCTTTGCGCTATCGTTTCTCATTTGTACGCTCTCGGTGCTATCAAGTGCATTTCCGATAAGTTTTTTTTTAAATGAGCAAAATGTTAGAATCGGTCTTCCTGGCGCAATTTCAGAAGGTCCTTTGGTAGCATTAGAAAAGAGGGGATGGATTGATCTGTTCAAGAGAAGAGGTGGTAGTAGTGGTGGTGGTCGCAGTTCAAGTTCTAGTTCTAGTTCTAGTTCATCTGGTTCAACTGGCTCTACGGGTTCATCTGGTTCAACTGGCTCTACGGGTTCAACTGGCTCAACGGGCTCTACGGGCTCGACTGGCTCGACTGGCTCGACTGGCTCAACGGGCTCTACGGGCTCTACGGGCTCGACTGGCTCAACGGGTTCAACTGGTTCAACTGGCTCAACTGGCTCAACTGGCTCAACTGGCTCAACTGGCTCAACTGGCTCAACTGGCTCAACTGGCTCCAATAGTAATACAGGAAACAGAGGTAGCACTGGAAATAATGGAAATACTGGTTCTAATTCAGGAAATTTCAACAATAATCCCAATAGAGGAAATCCTGGTGTCGTTTCCAGTTCTAACTCTCCCTCGTTTCCTGGAGGTCGCTATGCTGGTGGTGCTGTAACTCCCGTTCTTGCTGGTGCTGTAACTGGTGCTGGTCTTGGTGCTCTTCTTATTGCTTCTTCTTCAGCTGGATATCACTATCCCGGATATTGGGGATCAGGTGTTTACCAATACTCTTACAATGAAACCTTAAACGGAACAAGATATGAAGTTACCTGTTATTGTATCAGATATAATCCTTGTTCTTGTGATAGAGTCCCTGAAGCTAATAAGGATGCTTATTTTTCAAGATTAAATGAAGGTGCTGAAGTAGCAAGATTGAGAAGAGAAAATGATAGCACTTATGTTTATTTAAATGGTACTTTAGAAAACTCTACGCAAACGTCGCAGGCTTCAAGTGCGAGTACTACAGCTGCTCGCAATGGTGCTATTCAGTTATTGACCAAGTCTAATTGGGTAGTTGTTGGAGTTATTTCTGTTATGAGCTTTTTAATTTAGATTAATCGAGTCGAGCCAACATTGACATTGATTAATAGTTTGCATTTTTTTGGTTTTTTTCTGCTCGATCTTAATAACGAGATTTATTTTTGTTTGGATTGATAATGAATCAATCTTTAATGATTAAATCTATGACATGGTTTTTTGTCAAGATAAAAAATAGAAAAATTAAAAATTTTTATTGAATTATAGTAGATTTTTTGGTTAACTGTCAACTTTGTAATTTCTACAATAAACCGTTTGATATAATATACCGTTAACATGTGTTGTTTTGTATTTACTTTGTGATTCTTAATGTGTCGTTTTGTTTTTTTCTAAACCGTTAACATGTGTTTTAAGGTATCTACATTGTAATTTCTGAGATATACCGTTCAAAATGTGATTCATTTTGTACCGTTCAATATGTCTGACTATATTCAGTCAACAATCAATGTATATAATCAATATCTATATTCATTATGTCTGATTATATCAATATTCATTGTGTCTGATTACATCTATATTCATTGTGTCTGATTATATCCATATTCATTGTGTCTGATTATATCCATATTCATTGTGTCTGATTATATCCATATTCATTGTGTCTGATTATATCCATATTCATTGTGTCTGATTATATCCATATTCAATACATGTATATTGGTATTGATCAGATAAAATGATTATTGACACATTGATTATGGATATTTTGATGATATACTCATGTTGTCTGTCATTACCAATTCTCTTATGAATCTAAATTAACCATTGCATCAAAATATTTCCTAAAAAAGAACACTTCCTATTTAGGTTTAAAATTGTACAGGGATCCTGGACCAACATTAACAATGATGACGACGAGTGGCATGGCACATACAAACCGTTTCAGCATCATGGACCACGACATGGTATTAATTACTATTTATGAATTTAATACAATTTATAACAATTTAACAAGCTACTATCTTATTTCCTGTTCTTCCTTCCAGAATCACTCTTTCTTCTTTCCATCCCTTTTTTGAAATCGTTTGGAACAATCTTCAACTCTTTTGAAACTATGGATTCATATTCCAAACCCATCTCATTAATAGAGCCTTCTCTAGACTATTGCCAGCAACAAAATCAAAATGTTGATTCAAAACTTCTCGACTTAACAAGCCTTGCCAACAATTGTACCGAAACACCGGAACATGCGAATACCGTCAGAATTGAGTGGAAAAACCCATATTCGGGATCGATATGGATCCAAGTCGACTCTCCTGCTCGTGTACCGGTCCTCGCCCTGACGGGCTGCAATGAAGGTTCCGGAAACCTTATCAAGCTAAAAATGGGCACAGAATGGTAAGCTTTTTGTGTGTTTGGTACCTGGCGATAAGACACGAACAACCGTTTGGTCTGTTCATATTTGTTGTTTACACACGTTTTTGTTTTTTTATCTCGCCCCTCTGACTAACCGTTTGTACGTGACAGCCCCTTCCCATATACAGTTTTGAAATTGCCAATTGGGACCCACATTATCAAATTCCATCAGGTCCAGGACTCGTCTGGCAGAGCTACTGGTGAAATCTTGGAAGAGCTTAAAGTCGTGGTGGTGAACAATAATGAAGTCAAAAAAGAGTTGGTACACAATTCGTCAGTTCCTGCGCTGACGACTTCTCACAGTGTAGAATCAGTGCTCAATGAAGACATTGAAAGCCAAAAACTTGAATCAGTGCTAGTAGGATCATCTCAGGAATCTTTCTTTGAAAAACAGGCTTTAGAAGAGTTGAATAACCGAATAATGGAGCTGGAATTGGACAGTTTAATAGCCGAACCGACGGATAAAGAAAAAAATGATCAAGTGTTGGACACGCTTACTGGTAGTACGGCCTTGGATGATCATATTAATGATGAGGATTTGCTGCTTGGTTTTAGCGACAAAAGTCCTGAATTATTTCTTGCTAATAATTTGACACATTCTATTTCAGCTAAAGAGTTATTAAGTGAGCCTGCAATTCAACTCCAACATGCGTCAAAATCTTCCAGATCAAGTTCAAGTGTAGTAATTGACTCAATTGCTAATCAGCAATCAACAAATAATCAGTATCTTCCGCTTTCTGATCTCAGAAAGAAAAAATTTCGACTTAATCATGAACAGTCTTTAGTTACAAGTTTAGAAACAAATCAAGAGTACTCAACAGATATTCCAGAATTGTATAATATTGACTATACATTACCCCCATCGCCTGATAATAGCATTTCAGCAAGTAAACGAAAAGCGTTCATGTGCTCTCCGCCCAGTTTGCCTGCTCAATTAGAAGGTACACCATACATGAACGGATATGATGGTGGAGGTGGTGGTAAAAAGCAGAAACTTCCCAGTCATGTAGTTTTGAATCATTTGACGACATCGTCAATCAAACAAGATATGTTGGGAGTTGCTTTAACGTCAAGATATCGTGAGAAATATAGTGAGTGGTTTCCATTTCAATTGAATTTTAAAAGCTAACTTGTGAATTTCCTATTTTAGTTACTCAAATATTATACAAACCAATTAATTCTTCTTCAATGACTTCATGTTGATTGAAGTTGTTATGACGATAACGACAATGATGATTTTTTAAACTATTATATTATTATTTTTATTGTATTTTTAATTCAAACAATGAGCAATTCAGGTTCTGGATTAAAGTATTTCATTGAAAAGAATTCCATTTACAAGTGTTTTTGATTACAAGTGTTTTTGATTACAAGTGTTTTTGATTACAAGTGTTTTTGATTACAAGTGTTTTTGATTACAAGTGTTTTTGATTACAAGTGTTTTTGATTACAAGTGTTTTTGATTACAAAAGTATTCCATTTAAAAGTGTTCTGGATTACCAAAGTATTCCATTTAAAAGTATTCTGGATTACTAAAGTATACTGAATTACAAAAGTATTCTAGAAAAGTAAAATGATTCTAATTAATAAATTGGATTGTAGGGTTTTCTCAATGAATAAACTGTAGAGAATACCAAAATGAATGGTTGTAATTTTTATCAACAAATTGTTATACTAGCCACCTAAAGTAGTTATTGAGAGTTCTTTCATATTTTGTAATACCTGTTCAACTCTATTGTCCAGAGCTCCAGTAGCATATTCTTCTCTACTTGACGCATCTAAATATTGCTGAACTTGAGCTAAACGAGTATAACTTTCTGTGCAAAATCTTAACTGAATTTTGACAAGAGCTTCAAAAGAAGGATCCAAATAAGGTACTCTCATGTCTACTAATTTAGGAATTTCGGTTGTAAGTTGTTCGTTGAGTTGATCATAAACATCCTTTGCTTGGGCCATTTCCTTTTCTAACCGAGGTAATTTGGATACATCTTCACTAGGCTTGTCAATCAATTTTTTGACTTTGTGACGCACAGAATCATAATCAACTAACTTATGATTACGTTTTTTAATCGCTTCGTTGACATCTAGAAAGTAAGCACAAAATCGTGTAATGGGCTCAAGAACTGTTGTTCGGAAAGGACCATCAAGTGCTTTTACTGTTTCAGAATCCAAATCTTGAACTGAGGTAAGATAATGATGCGAGACGCCATCACGAGCAGCACCGCCTCCAGGAGCAGCAGCACCAGCATCACCGTAAAATGCGTCAATAGTTTCTGCGATTCTAGTTTGTGATGCAGTCATGGCTCTTAAAGAATCCAAATACGATTTTGCTGCGGACTGAAGTTTAGAAGTTGAAGTTTCAAGAATTCGTAACCGTCGTTCCTCAATCTCATAATCCTTGTCCACAGTCTTTTCAACTTGCCCCGTTTTCATCATGACCTACAATTGATTAGCATATACTAATAAGATAAAAAAACAACTTACAGATGTTCCAGCTCTACTAACGGCTTTCTTGAAACCATTCCAACTCATTTTGATATAATGCAAACGTAATGTAGAGAAGAGTAATGTGTCAAGATTAAGAATAGAGAATATGAAGAAAGTATAAAGAATAAGAATAGGAATAATGTATAAAGAATAAGAATAGGAATAATGTATAAAGAATAAAAATAGGAATAATGTATTAAGAATAAAAATAGGAATAATGTATAAAGAATTAGAATAAATAACAAAAAAACAAAAGGAGTAAATTAACTTTATTGCCTCCTCTTATTGTCTTATATATAAAGCATAATCTATTGTGTCAGTTGGTACCTACGTTTACATGATTTAAGGTTTTACAACATTTTATCTGTTGTTATGATTTAAGCTTTGTGACTTACGACATGTTGCATATTCAACGGTGTTCAACGGTCAAGAACCTACTAAAATATGTATTTAAGATATTTCAACACGATTATTTGTTAGAGACAACAGCATCGTACTTTTGCTTGAACCACTTGATGGTATCATCACGGTTGACTTTGTGGCTCTTACCGACAGAAGCTCTGCATCTCTTTCTGCGGGCGACACGGGCACCGGGTCTGGTCATTCCAACGTAGAAGTCCATACCGTAAATACCGATATTGGGATCGTACTTGATACCCAAGTCAATGTGTTCGTTAATACCGAAACCAAAGTTACCGGTCTCAGAGAAGTTTCTGTCTCTGAGTTCGTATTCCTTGACTTTAAGACCACGTTCAATGATTTCTTCAGCCTTGGGTCCACGAACAGTGACGTGAACAGCGATCTTTTCGTTACGTCTGATACCGAAAGTTCTGACGGTGTATCTGGCCTTGGAGTAAACGGGTGTTTGACCAGAAAGTTGTTCAAGAACCTTGGCAGCACGGGTAAGTCTGTCACCGGACTCACCGACACAAATGTTGAGGGTGAGCTTCTCAATGCGGAGCTCACGCATAGGGTTGGCACTCTTGTCACTCTATAGAAAACGAGTTAGTAAGTGTACCGGACGTACCGGACGGTTTACTTACCATTTTTATTTATCAAACGGTATGTCTGTGTGGTCTAGTACTTGTCGAACTGCCGGTGAAGGGAAAAGGGGGGAGACACTCGAAAAAAAAAGAGAATTTTTTCCAATCTTTGCACAGTCGATTTGGCGCTCAAGAAAAAATTTAAAATGCTGTAATTTTCAGGGTAAGGGGCTTACTAAAGAGGTATTTTCTATATTTGGAAGCTAGAGTTGGAGGAAGTTTGGGACTGTGTGAATAACTGAGGCTGATATAGGGTTAAGACCTATTTTTGAGCTTAATTTGGACAACGTGTGTATTTCGCGTTATTACGCGGACAATTAACAGTGGATGATGATGAACAGAACGATGGGCAATGATCAGTTAACAGTTGACAACCAAATATCACCAGTTGACAACCAAATAACACCAAAAATCACCTAAATATCACCAACAAACACCCAAATATCACCAAAAATCACCAAAAATCACCTAAATATCACCAATAAACACCAACAAACACCCAAATAACACCCAAAAATCACCAAAAATCACCTAAATATCACCAATAAACACCAACAAACACCCAAATAACACCAACAAACACCCAAATAACACCAACAAACACCCAAATAACACCAAAAATCACCAAAAATCACCAATAAACACCAAAAATCACCCAAATATCACCAATAAACACCGAATCACTAACAATCAATAAAATCCAAATGCAATTAATTATCTTTATTGATATATACTTAAATGGTGAATCCAATTAAAACATGTTTACAGTTTTACTTTGAAAAAGCCTTCTTGTTGAGCTCCGAAGCTTCTTCAAACTTCTCCTTAAAGAGATTAGCATTTTCGGGATTACCAAACCGAATAGCAAGAGTTTGAGCCTCGGGTGCACCTTCACTAATATCAGCAGTAACAGTATAAACCCACGATTTGTCAGATCCAATATTAGGCTTGAGAACAGAATCAGCAAGAACTTGAAAAAGTTAGTACGGAACGCTAAACAAACAAATCAATACTTACTGTAGTGATTAGCACAGATTTTCAAAGTCTTATCACGTCTCATAACCAAACGGACTTTACCAGACTCCTTGTGCTTCAAAAACTTGACATCACCGGTACCACGCTCTTTCCATTCTTTAGCTTCACCATCAAAACGAAAGAGTTTAGCACGACTATAAACAATTAGCATAGAACAAGACCTACACGTCCAACTTACATTTTAAACTGAACGTCTTCTTCTTCTTCGTTAGTCTTAACATCGACCTTTTCAAGCTGAACAATCGGTTCAAAGTGAACTTCAGGAGATTCGGGTGCTTCGTCTTCAGCATCAACCTTCTTCTCGGTGTCTTCTTTATCAGAAGCTTTGGCGCCGCTGAAGATGGCAAACGGGTTGGAAGCAGCAGATCCGGGTGTTGAGGAAGCACCGAAAACAGTCTTCTTGGTGTCTTCGACAGCATTAGAGACAGCTTCGGTAGCAGTCTTGACGGTTTCGTTAACTTTTTCGGTGGCAGACATTTGGCTATACGCTGATTAGATGAGTTTATGAGCCATTGTCGTATACTAACCTGTTGAAATACTTGTGAAAAAAATCAGTGAGTGATGTGGAAGTGTTCTTTTTGGTGGTGATATAAATTTTTGAATTCGTGTGGTTAGGGTACGTGAGTGTATAGGGTGGGATGGGGTGGGATGG
>PPJE01000058.1:0-93827 GCA_003707475.1 Geotrichum albidum | reverse complement strand
AAAATGTTAGTTTAAATTCAAATGAAAAAAAATATAAATAGTTATCAGTTAAAAAATATCACAAACAAGAATTAAAATAAATCAGTTAAAAAAAAATCACAAACAAAAATTAAAAAAAATCAGTTAAAAAAAATCACAAACAAAAATTAAAATAAATCAGTAAAAAATATCACAAACAAGAATTAAAATAAATCAGTTAAAAAATATCACAAACAAAAATTAATATATTAGTTGAAATTTAAATAAATAAAAAATATTATTATGAAAAATATCACAAAAATCAATATATTAGTTGAAATTTAAATAAATAAAAAATATTATGAAAAATATCACAAATATTAATACCAGCTCAAATTTAAATAAAAAAAGAAATAAATACAAAAAATGTCAAGTATTAAATCTGTTGAAATCTAAATAAAACAAAACATAAATCATTAATAACATAAAATTAAAAATAAAACATCATTCAACAGTCACCAATTTTAGACTCTTTCTATTAGAATCTAAAGTGTTCTCAAAAGGTTTGTTTTGCTTGTTCAACGCAAGAATAATGATATTGTCCAATTGCTGAGAATCTACATTAGATAAACGTATTTTCTTGGATTCAAGTATTCGAAATACCAGCCTAATAAATGCCTTGACATTAAAATCAATTGGTAAATTACCCAACCGAATCGCTTTTGTAACAGTCTGCTTAAGAGTTTTGATAACTTCTGCTCTAACAGTTTTGGCAACTTCTGCTCTAACAGTTGATACCGCAGAATTCTCTTGAGGTTGAAGCTCCGGAGTAGTAGGCTCCCTAATGTCTGAAATTTCATCTGGAAGCACAAATTTAAATTGTACAGATGCAATTTTCACAATTGACCTATTCAGTTAATATCAAATTGAATAAATATCAAAATTAATTTTCATACCCATTAGATAATGCTGTCTGGTCACCTTTCCCATAAAAATTGCCATTGACAACTACTCCATTTCTACCCCAGATTTTCAACACAAAACAAACATTCTCGCTATCATAAACAAGCTCAGCATGCTTTCTCGATATCTGTGTGTCAATACCCAAATCCACATCAATTCTAAATGTCTCATAAGATTCGGGCTCATCAATTGTGTCCATACAAACAGACGCTTTGCGAGTATTACGTCCTAGAATAACCTGAAGTGTTTGAAGATAAAAGGTAAAGGACTCGAAATCAAGCCTGGCATACGCAAACAGTTTTCGTGAAGATTCATGATAGTTGAGTTGATTGCTGTACATTATTAAAGATGACAGAAAAAAGAGCAATGAAGAGATTCATTTATATATATGTTTGCATGAAAAACGGTTGATATTCTTGCCATATGTGATGGTACAAATGCTTATATCCAATACATTTTGACAGGTGGATTTTCAAAAACGCGTGCGCGAAGACGCGTTGTTAAATTGAAACCGTTTTCAATCCATGTCATGTGATTTACTTTAAAGTTAGCATAGAAGCAGCCATAAGCAGCAGCAGGAGCAGCAACATTTAATTTTGTTTATATTTTTTCTCTTATTTTTTTATTTTTTATTTTTTCATTATTTATTTTTTCATTATTTATTTTTTCATTATTTATTTTTTCATTATTTATTTTTTCATTATTTATTTTTTCATTATTTATTTTTCATTTTTTATTTTTATTTATTTATTTTCACTCATTTATTTTTATTTATTTATTTTTTCTCATTTATTTTTATTTATTCATTTTTACTCATTTATTTTTTTTTATTTATTTTCACTCATTTATTTTTATTTATTTATTTTTACTCATTTACCTATTTTAGAAATTGTTTATTTATACATTTTAGAAATTGTTTTTAATGCTACTAGCTCAAGAGGCCTTCAATTAAGACATGTTGACTGAGCAGCATAGACAAGATCTACTTGACAGATCCTTGATTGAATTCCGTTATAAATGAAATTTAGACGTTTAAAACGTTTGAAATATCAAAATCTCTGATATATACTCCTGTAACGATGCCAATATCAATCTTCATCTGTAAATAAAGCTCATATTCGTGTTCATTCCATTCACAAGAAAACTTATTAAAAGGCTTCTGTCTCGCAAAATTACCATGGCCGTTTCCATGGCAAAACCTTAAATCTATTCATTTTTCCATATTATTCCCTTTATTCACGTATATTTTTTCCATGAGTACTATTTGTTTTTAATTTTATACATGTCCGTATATATTTAAATTTTTTAGAAAAAATTAAAAAAAACCTTCACAATAAGAGTTCTTTTTCTTTTAATATCTCTGCATTTCTCGAATTCTAGATAATTTCGGTTTCTCTGCTTAATTTTTTGGAGATAACTTTGTACACAAACTTGACAAACCTGGAAGAGATATATTTGGAAAGATAAATTTGTACACAAACTTGAAGATAAACCTGGAAAAGATAAATTTGCACACAAACTTGAAAATAAACCTGGAAAAGATAAATTTGGAAAGATACACTTGGTAAAGACAAATTTGGTAAAGACAAACTTGAACAAACTTGTTAATACTTGAACACCCTTATTAGAGTGAAGATTGGAATTAATCTGGACAACTTGAAAACTGAATGATCTGATAAAAATTTAATCATATCGCAGAAATTTACTGAATATAAAAATTATGATACCAACAGCTTCGCCGCTTATTATAAGCAGACGGGACAGTGATAACGAACAAACAAATGCACAAACACCACCCCAAACAAGCCCACCAGTTGTACGACCACGACAGGTTAAAGGACGACAACAATATCTGCAACACCATCCATCAGAAGATACTCTACACAAACGATTACCAACTCTCTATGAAGTACTAAATTTGCGAACGAAACCGCCAGTTGACTTGTGGTGCTTCTACGTGTTTATGCGTGAAGAGTATAAGGGTATTGAATATCTTGATTTTTGGCTGACAGTAGTAAAACACTTATCACTATGTCGAAACTACGTACGAGGACTTCGCAGAAGCATCATGGCATCAGAACGGGACATATCCTCAAGCAGAACTTCCTCAGTGCTCTTAGATACGTTAATTCAGGACGATGCAGATGAGCATCGACTGTCTGCATTTTTAAGAGGTGAGGACCCAGCAGATAATCCTGGAGGAATGTTTAGGTTGTCAACGCTTCTGCATACAATAAATCCCCGAGATGGGTATCTCCAAAAGGAGATCCAACAGTTGAAGAATCAGCAACAAATGACCGAGAAACAAAAGCTGATAAACCCCTTTGATGAAAAGTACGCAGCTATAGGCGGGTCCAGCGGAGCGCCACCGTCGCAGCCACCTCCAGTACCAGCGACAGCCATGACGACGGCAACAGCTACGGGACCTACTTCAATGGCAGCACCTGTCATGGAGCCTACAAATGAACCAGCAACTGGACCTACAACGGGACCTACAACAGAAACTATTAATGGTGAACGCAATCATACAAATATTACAAACAACAGCACTACAAGTCGATATACACAAGATGACACACTCAGTTTAGTATCTCGAAACGATATTAAGCAAGCTACGCACTACATTTTGGTGACATATTTCATACCTGGAGCAGAGCGAGAGATAGTTCTACCCCAGCGGATTATGCAGAACGTGCGAAGGGCGATAGAGATTGAAGGCCGCGATGATCCTGAGATATTTGATGAAGCGAGAGAGTATGTGTTTGAAGCAATGCAGAAGGAGGCGTTTCCAGCATTTCTTGCTAGTAAAGCACTTGGGAACATGACTACGTTTGGGTCTGTTGTTCGGTTATCTTTAGGGCTGATTGGGATGTTTGCAGGGTTTTGGATGGGATTTATATTTATATTTTTAAACTATGCGCGCCGACACCGGTTGTATGTGATAATACCGTTTGCGATCGGGTCTTACGGGTTATTTAGTGGGATATATAATTTGGATCCGGTACTGTCGATGTTTGGGTATTTTGAGTCACCGTCGAACCCGTCAGCGTCATCATCGGTTGCAGCGAGTTCCGGGTTTGATAGGCGGGGGTCCAAGTTATTACGGATCAAGGAGCCGTTTATTCGACGGTTATTGATGAAGCGGGGGATATTTGTAACGTTGTTGATATTTTTATTTGCTGCTAGTTGGGTAGTATTATTTGTATTTGTACCGGGTAAGAGGTTGTAACTGGGGAGTTACTGAGGATGGGTTACTGGAGCTACTGAGGATGGGCTGCTGGGGAGCTACTGAGGAGCTACTGAGGAGCTTCTGAGGAGCTACTGAGGAGCTACTAAGGATTGGGCGACTGGTAATAGTGGTTAATTGGGTTATTGAACCCTGTAATTCTGGAGAACGAGATTTTATCGGAGATCCGGTAATGTCAACGATAATAAATAGGAATAATTTTCACATTTACATTCCCCGGATTTTCAATTTTCAAATTTCCAGACTAGAAAAAGAGCCGGAGCCTGAAAAAATACGGGGAAAAGGGCCACAACATTTATTTATTATAAATTAATAATATTAAACGAGAAAACAGGGTAATATAGTAGGGGATATGGGATGTGGAGACATGTAGTGTGGGATATAGGAAATGGGACATGGGATATGGGATATGAAGTATGAAATATCAAGTATGGAACATGAAAGTATGGCACATGAAAGTATGAGAGTGAATGCAGTGAAAGACTAAATTCAGACACTAAATCTAGACACCAGATACCAAATCCAGTAATACACTAAATCCAGAAATAAACACGGTAATAATTCACAAATGGTAATTCACCAATTGAGAATAGTAACCACAATAACACTCGTTATGAAACATAAACGCCGAATCCAAACACGGAGCCATAGAAAAAGAGAGAAAACACTATACAGCAATTAGTTTCACTGTTGGGCACATTTGTTGAACCCACTTTTACCCCTCCAAAGAACCGCACCAGTACCAAAGTAGATGACTAATCTTTTTATGATGACAAATAAAGGTATTAAACCGGTGACAGTTTGGAGACCAAGGACGACGACACGTAGGATTTTTCTTTAATAGGAAATAAGTATGCATTAGATTATTAACTCAGTGTCAATGTTGAGAGACAATGGTTAAAAGTAGTTAGTGAGGTCATGAATAAAGGAAAAGTCATTCGATGGTGTTGAATGGTTGATTGTGGGTTGTTAAGTGGTTGTTTAAATTAATTATGAGTTTTTTGTGTTTTTTATTTGTTGATTAGATGAATTAGATGAATTAGAGGAGTAGGCGTTAATGAGAACAAGTAACACCACAAAGAGTGATATGAGTGGCATGAGTGACATGAGTGACATGAGTGACATGAGTGACATATGTGACAAGAATGAGTGACACCACTAAGAATTACTATGGTAGCAACAATTGATTTCAATTGACATTACCACTAACAATTGGGTTCATTACAATTGACTTGAATTGACTTGAATTGACTTGAATTCACTGTAATCCAATTCAATCCATCCCATTCCATTTCATTCCACCCCATTCCAATTCAATCCACCCCATGAACAAAGCACCAATCACCTATCTGTAATCCCCCTCATCCACCAATTCTTGAATAGAAACAAATGAAAAATAAAATAAAATAAAATAAAATAAAATAAAAAAATAAAATAAAATAAAATAAAATAAAAAATAAAAAATAAAATAAATAAAATAAATAAAATAAATAAAATAAATAAAATAAATAAAATAAAATAAAATAAAATAAAATAAAATAAAATAAAATAAAATAAAATAAAATAAAATAAAATAAAATAAAATAAAATAAAATAAAATAAAATAAAATAAAAAATAAAAAATAAAATAAAATAAAAAACTATAAATATTCGCTCTTTCCCTCCCCCTCTTACTTTCTAAAACTCACAAAACACTCCCCTCTAACACTCTTCACTTTATTATAATCTAAAAATGGTCAACGTAGGTATTAACGGTTTCGGTAGAATCGGTCGTATCGTCCTCAGAAACGCCCTCAATAACCCCGAGGTCTCCGTCGTCGCTGTCAATGACCCCTTCATTGACATTGAGTACGCTGCTTACATGTTCAAGTACGACTCCACCCACGGTAAATTCTCTGGTGAAGTCTCCCATGACGAGTCCCACCTCATTATCGACGGTAAAAAAATTACCATCTTTGGTGAACGTGACCCCGCTGCCATTCCCTGGGGTAAGGCCGGTGCCGACTACGTTGTAGAGTCTACCGGTGTCTTCACCACCACTGAAAAGGCTTCCCTCCACTTGAAGGGTGGTGCTAAAAAGGTTGTTATCTCCGCCCCCTCCGCTGACGCTCCCATGTTCGTCGTCGGTGTCAACCAAGAAAAATACACCTCCGACCTCAATGTCATCTCTAACGCTTCTTGTACCACCAACTGTCTTGCTCCTTTGGCTAAGATTATCAACGACAACTTTGGCATTGTCGAAGGTCTCATGACCACCGTCCACTCCATTACTGCCACCCAAAAGACCGTTGACGGTCCCTCCCACAAGGACTGGAGAGGTGGACGTACCGCTTCCGGTAACATTATCCCCTCTTCTACCGGTGCCGCCAAGGCTGTCGGTAAGGTCATTCCTGAGCTCAACGGTAAGCTTACCGGTCTTTCTCTCCGTGTTCCTACCGTTGATGTTTCAGTTGTTGATTTGACTGTTCGTCTTGAGAAGGCTGCTTCTTACGATGAGATTAAGAGGGTTGTCAAGGCTGCTGCTGAGGGTCCTCTTAAGGGAGTTGTAGGTTACACCGAGGATGCTGTTGTTTCTACTGATTTCATTGGTGATTCTCGTTCTTCTATTTTCGATGCCTCTGCTGGTATTCTTTTGAATGAGAACTTTGTCAAGCTTATTTCTTGGTATGATAATGAGTTTGGATATTCCGCCCGTGTTGTTGACTTGTTGGTTTACATTGCTGGTGTTGATGCTAAGAATTAAGTTATTTAATGATGTATAATGATGTTTTGAGTAAATTTACTTTTGATGGTTTTAATTTTTTGTTTTGGCAAAATTTAGTTGAGTTTTGACAAAATATTGTAGTTGAATATTGACGGTTTTTTGTCTTTTTGACATGTTTATAATTGAAATTTTTTTTTAATTATATTTCATTATTTTATTGACAAAAATTGGCATTATTTTGTTATTTTCACTTTTGTTTTATTTTCACTTTTGTTTTATTTTTGACATTTTGACATTTTGACATTTTGACATTTTGACATTTTGACATTTTGACATTTTGACTTTTTGACTTTTTTATTTTTGACTTTTTTCATTTAATTCTTGTCACTTTTTATTTTAATTCTTGTCACTCTACATTTTCGCTCTTTTAATTTTTGTCATTTTTGTCATTTTTGTCATTTTTGTCATTTTCATTTTCGCTCTTTTAACTTTTGTCATTTTCGCCATTTTCATTTTCGCCTTTGACTATTTCCCCATTTTGTCAGTACTCAAAATAGACTAATTATTTGCTACGGCAATTACCGAAAGCCCTTATTGTGGCAGGACTACGTAAGACGAGGCGTCGAGTTATTTAACAATTGAGTCTGTATTTTCACCCGTCATTGCCATTTAATTCCTGTTCCAGCCCTGTTCCAGCCCTGTTTAAGCCCTGTTTAAGCCTTCTTCAAGCCTGTTCAAGCCTGTTCAAATACTCAATTCCTCAAGTCATGCCCAAGTGTTCAACGCTTTCGCGCTTTTAACGTTGAAACCCGTTTTAACGTAAACAGTGCAATTGCGATTCTGAGACAGCCCTAATTTATGTACATTCTAGAACGGATTCATTTTTTGAGAGAATATAAATAGCAATGATTCTCTTTTAAAATTCCTCAACTCTACAAATTATTCAAATTATTTAAATTATTCAAATTATTCAACATGTCAAACAGAGATTTTTACGGTGAAAGCGGTAACGCTTACAATTCTAACCAAGGTTACAATCAACAAGGTCAACAAGGTCAACAAGGTTACGATCAACAAGGCCAATATGATCAAGGTCAAGATGGTGAAGTCGGTGAAAGAGGCTTGAAAGGTTCTTTAGCCGGTGCCGTTGCTGGTGGTTTCGCCGGTAACAAAATGGGTGGTGGAAAGTTAAACACCATTGGTGGTGCTCTTGCTGGTGCCTTTGCTGGTAATCTCATTGGTGATAAAGTTTCTGATTCTTGGAAAGATCACAAAATGAAGAAGGAGCAAGATCAATGGCAACAACAACAAGGTTCTACTGGAAGTTACGGTGGAAGTTACGGTGGAAGTTACAGTGGTCCCGGAGGTCCCGGAGGTCCCGGAGGTCCTGGCGGTCCTGGCGGTGCCGGTGGCCACGGTTCTCGTGGTGTTGATGATTATAACAATCAAGGTGGTTACAACAGTAATCAAGGTGGTTACAACAGTAATCAAGGTTACAACAGTAATCAAGGTTATAACAATCAAGGCAATCAAGGTGGATATGATAATCAAGGCAATCAAGGTTACAAGAATAACCAAGATAGTCGTTGGTAAATGTGTAATATTGAGTATTAATTTTATTGAGTGTTTTTATTCAGAGTTTAAGTGATATTTGATAAGTGATATTTGGTAAGTGTTATTTAATAAGTGTTATTACCTAAATACTATCATCTAAATACTATCATCTAAATGCTATCACCTAAATACTATCACCTAAATACTATCATCTAAATACTATCATCTAAATACTATCATCTAAATACTATCACCTAAATACTATCACTAAATACTATCACTAAATACTATCACCTAAATACTATCACCTAAATACTATCACTAAATACGGTCACCTAAATACTATCACCTAAATACTATCACTAAATACTGTCACCTAAATACTATCACCTAAGTACTATCACCTAAGTACTATCACTAAAAACGGTCACCTAAATACTATCACCTAAATACTATCATCTAAATACTATCACCTAAATACTATCACCTAAATACTATCACTAAATACGGTCACTAAATACTATCACCTAAATACTATCTGATAAGTATTATATTTCAAAAACTAATCAACACTATTCTGTACTATCATGACTATTCAATTCACTACTATATATCACCTTCTACCTGGTCTCTTTGGTCTATTAAACTTTTGAATTTTTGCTGCATCATCTGCTCCATTTAAATTGCTTAAAGAATCCTTTAATTCTTCTGGATCAGTAACTTCAATATCACTAACAATATCCAACCCAATTTCAGTTTTCAAAAACTTGATAAATGACTGCTTATTGATTGCATAAATCATTCGATCACGAATTCGTGACTTGCTAGGACAGGAATAAATAAATACCGCTTGCTTAGGACCTTCACCCTTTAAAACAGTAAATTGCGGAACAATTGAGTCCAATTTGGGTTCTTCATTTGAACTATTTGTAAGTTCAAGTTCTTCAGAACTGTTGAATGAAAATGAAACTACTCGAAATTCTTGAAAATCGTTTTCATTTGGTACTCGTGAACCAAACTTGAGAATTCCACTAACATGAGATTTCGTATTGTTTGTTCCCATCATTGTAGATTCTGCTTCCTTTTCTCTAATTTCTTGTAGCAACGATTCCTTTTCAGTTAATACTTTACCAGTACCAGATGTAGTTTCAGCAAATTCAGCAGCGGTATCAAAGTAAAGTTGCTTTTTTGAAAAGTTAGAAGCTCCCAGTTGGCGAAGTAAATGAGCTGCAGTAGAGGCATAAAGCATTTTGTTTCGTACTGAAGTTGTTTCAGGAATGTACATGATAAAAGTTACCAATTCTTCACCAGGAGGTTTATAGAAAATGTATCCAGGTTCTTTATGATTGATTTTACCAACAATTGAAGCGAATTCTTCAAGTTCCAGAGTGTTTATATGGTCAATTGTTTCATTTTGGATTTGAGCAATCAAGAAATTATTTTGATTAGATGAAAAGTTTTTAAATTGAGTTTCTAGTTTAGATGTTATAGATATTCCTGAAGTAGTTGACATTTGAACACGTATGGGGGTGGGAGAAGTTGAGAAAGGAATGAGAATTAGGAGTTAAATAAGAATGAGAATTAGGAGTTAAATAAGAAACAGAAATCAAAAATAAGAAAATCAAACTAGAAATATAATTTTTGAATAATGACTAGTAGTATTGTTATCATTGAATAATGACTGTTAGTATTGTTATCATTGAATAATGACTATTAGTATTGTTATCATTGAATAATGACTGTTAGTATTGTTATCATTGAATAATGACTGTTAGTATTACTATCATATTGAATAATGACTGTTAGTATTATTATCACATTAAATAATGACTATTAGTATCATTATCACATTAAATAATGACTATTAGTATTATTATCATATTGGAATATTAACATAATTCAAGATTTTGTAATTATCATATCTTAATACCACTCCATAATACCATATACAATATCATAATACAAAACCATAGTACCATAATACCACTCTTCAACTCCACATACTAAATACTTGATACTAATTTACTTCTCCAATTGCTTCTTCAACATCTTCTACTTGATCATCAATCCTCCTCTTTTGCTCCTCTGTCATCTTATATGGCATATACATGATTCTATACCCACGACCACCACCAGCTCTCTTCGTCATCAACATCTTTGCTTGATCCCGAATCCTATCCTGCATCTCTTCATCTCGATAATACTTGCCTCCTTCCACAAAATCTTCCCGAGTATACTCAATTACCCGACACGATGGTCCATCATGTTGAGGTGGTAACCTTGGAACATACCGTCCCGCAGCTGCAGCAGATTGTGGAGGTAAAGCACGACGTTTTCCTGTTGGCCGTCGATAATTAGGTGATCGTGACCTTGATTGTGATCTATATCGTCTAGGTGGTGGAGAAGATGAGTTAAGTCGTTGTTGAATCCGTGATTCAACTTCTCGTCTTTTACTATCCCGTTCAGATGGTTTTGAACTTGTATTTATTGCTTTGACCATATGCCCAAATATACGTTTGTTTCTGTTATTTAATTAGATGATGAAACATTAGAATCATTTCAACTTACGCGTCTTTAGAACTCATTTCTTCAATGTAGTTTATATTAACAGTTCAATCCTTTTCAAGCCAATTTTCATTAATCCGGGTAATTTTTGATTTCTAACTTTTATTTTAATAAATTTAATATTTTTTTAAATTTGATAAACTTTTTTTAAACTTGATACTTTAAATTGTATAAATTTAATATTTTTTTAAATTTGATAAACTTTTTTTAAACTTGATACTTTAAATTTTATAAATTTGATAAACTTTTTTTAAACTTGATACTTTAAATTTTTTAAATTTAATAAACTTTTTTTAAACTTGATACTTTAAATTTTATAAATTTAATAAACTTTTCATCTCAAACTTGACAAGATATATTTTATAAATTTATTGAAAAAAAGTGTTTTCATATTAATAAATATTAAACTTTTCACAAACATTTTCCATTTTTAAAAATTTATACTTGAATCCATCATTTTTAATAAATACTTGACTTTTCATCTCAACATTTTCCATTTATGTAAATTTTCCATTTTCATAAAATTTCCATTTTCATAAATTTTCCATTTTCATAAATTTTCCATTTTCATAAATTTTCCATTTTCATAAATTTTCCATTTTCATAAATTTTCCATTTTCATAAATTTAATAAATTAATAAAATTTAATAAACATTCAACTCAATATTTCATTCTCCCAATTCTCTAAAATTTTTTTATCCTTCTACTATTTTCAATATTCTCAAAAATGTCTGACGAAGTATGTACTCCGATATTCTTAAACATCCCTCTAACTTTTTTATAGATCATTTGGCAAGTCATTAATCACCAATTCTGTGCATTCAAATTAAAAACTACAAAAGAACAAAATTTCTGCCGAAATGAATACAACGTCAGTGGCTTGTGTTCTCGTCAAAGTTGCCCTCTAGCAAACGCAAAATACGCTACCGTGAGATCTGTAAACGGCCGTCTCTACCTCTACATGAAAACTGCTGAACGTTCTCACACCCCTTCAAAACTCTGGGAACGCATCAGACTCTCAAAACAATACTCAAAAGCACTCGAACAACTCGACGACAGATTGATCTATTGGCCAAAGTTCCTCATCCACAAATGTAAACAAAGATTGACAAGACTCACTCAAGTCGCAATCACTCAAAGAAGATTAGCCTTGAAAGAAACAGAACGACACTACGTTGGCGTTAAATCAAAGGTTAAAAGAAGAGAAGAAACAAGAGAAAGAAAAGCTTTAGCTGCTGCAAAGGTTGAAAGAGCCATTGAAAAAGAACTATTAAACAGATTGAAGAGTGGTGCCTATGGCGAACAACCACTAAACGTCGACGAAAAAATCTGGAAAAAAGTCTTGGGTAAACAAGAAGAAGATGAACTTGAACAAGAATTGGATCAAGAAGAAGAAGAGGAAGAAGAAGAAGAAGAATCTGATGTTGGTGAAGTTGAATACGTTGAAGGTGATGATGAAGATGATGAAATCGTTGATATGGAAGATTTGGAAAAATGGTTGGGAAATTCTGATTCTGACCAGCATTTCAGTGAGTCTGAATCCGAATCCGAATCTGATTCTGATTCTGATTCTGATTCTGATTCTGATTCTGATAATAAAGATAAAATACTTCAAAAGAAAAAGCAGGCTGAAGCCAAAAAGAAGGCCCTCAAGAAAAAGAAGGCTTCAGGTAAAAGAGTTGAAGTCGAATATGAACAAGAACTCAATCCCAATCAAGCCATCTCTACCACTTGGTAATTTCAAATATATATTCATTTATTTAGCTTGTTTTTCGTTTTTAATAGACTTGTTTTCATTTGTTCTTTCTCCCAAAACCTTAAACCATTATTAAAAATTGAAAAAAAAATTTAATTCTGTCCAATATTATATTGAACATTTTGTTCAGAATGAACACTAAATTTGCCAGATCCAACTGTAATAACACTGGCAACTTTCTTAAACTCTTGCAAATCTTTAGAATAGTCTAAACTGAATCGATGACCTTGAGATTCATCTCCCTCTTCATTTACAAGACCAATTTCAGTATTGGGCTTCTCATTGACTACCTTAAACTTAACCTCAATACCTTTAGCAGCCTCTTTAGTCGGCCCCTCGGTAGCAAATCGACACAATAATCGCTCCTCAAATCCTGCCTTCACAACTAATGGCTCAGTGAATTTCCATACAATCCGTTGCTTGTTCTTATTAAACACCGCATGTGGTTTAGAGACTGCTGATACTGCCATACCACCTTCAACTGGAACTGATATAACCAAATCTTGTAGTACAACTGGACTCTCTCTCAAAAATGAATTGGCAACCTTAAATGTAAGCATAAGGCTACATTGATTTTGCTCAATTCTCCAAATAGGTGTAAAGTCCACTGGTACAAACTTCTCTCCTCTTTGACTGAGAAATTTAAATCCAACTACTTCTGATCCATTCGCCAGCGGCTCTGGATTCACGGAATAAACGCCATTTTCAGGATTGACAGCTTGAATAAAAGTTGAATTAGGGGTCAACGAATCAAAAATTCCAAAATTACCAAACTTCAACGCCAAAGGAGATGTTAAAATTCCTTGATATTTAAACAAAATCTCACCAACTAACTGGGCTCTAGTCACTTTTCCATCATGAACAACTGCACTAATAACTTCAACAATAGACGAGTTTAATCCTTCTTCACTGGGTAACTTGGGATGAACTAAGGTAGATCCTGCCACTAAACTTTGTGGTTGTTGAAGTGCAGGAACTGATGATTGCTCAGATAATATCGAATGCCCGTCATTTTCATTTACTGAAGGTAAACTTGGATTTTCTAAAGTCTTGATGTGCTGCTGAGCATTCTGCAATGGAGATTGCTGCTGAGAAGTCTGTAGGGGAGATTGCTGCCCAGAAGTCTGTAGGGGAGATTGCTGCTGAGATGTCTGTAGTGGTGATAGTTGCTGAGAAGTCTGTAGTGGAAATTGCTGCTGAGAAGCTTGTAGTGGTGATTGCTGCTGGGGAATTGGAGGAGGAGAAACTGAGGATTCAATACCTGTTGGCTCGATATTTGTAAACAAAGTAGATTGAATGTCTCGTCTGCCTCTCTGTCCCCTTCCAGAAACAGTATTACGTTGACGTAATGTGGACGCAATCACTGATAGAGCAACATCATCGTCATTAGAAGCTACTGGACTTGACGTAGCAGCGCCAGATTCAGGCTTTATATCAATTTTAAAAGGCTTATCTGAAGTAGGTTCGTCATCTTCTTTAACAGTTTGTGGTATATGAAGAATCTCTCTATCTTCAGATTCTTCAGGGATGGATTCAGTATGATTTCTAGGAGGCGCAGAAAGCGAAATTGGAGAGCTCAAAGAGTTTCCGGAATTGGAAAGTTCACGAGTTGAAGCCGATAAAGGAGCTGGAACATTGCCGCCATTAGTTTTCCTAGAAGGAGGAGGAGGAGGTTTGCGGCTTCCCAGTGTACCAGATGTTGGAGGTGGAGAGCTTGTACTTGAAGGATAGTCCAGCTCGTTAGAACCATGAGTTGGAGATTCGTTAATTGGTCTAAAACGTCCAACTGGAGTTTGCCCACCACGACTATTTTGACCAGGAGATGAAGGTGAGGGAGAATAACTCGTTTTTTCCTTCTTCTTTTTAGAAGACCTAAAGATTGAACCAACCTTAGAACGTAGCTTGGAAGAAGAAGAATGATTACCTGGGTGATCATAGAGTCCATTCGATTGATTTGAAGTGGTATGGGCCAAAGAATCAGAAATGCTTCCAGGACGAGGAACATGAGAAGAAGTAATAGAACTAGTTTTAACTAATTCTTCACCTTTCCCAACCTGAGCAGCATAAGCAGCAATTTCGTCTATTGGCTCGTAAGACAAGACATTATTCAAAACTTTTTCTGAAATCTTTAAAGATTTATCAGAATAATCAGCTTCAACTGTTCCAAAAGTAGTCAAAGCATTTTTCAAATATCCTATTCGGCTTTCGTCGATTAATTCAGCTTGTTCCAAAAGAAAAGGAGCTTGACTCTCCCACTGAACTCTACTTTCATCGTCGTGCTTGTTATTCTTACGTTTATCAATCTTGACTGAATGAGCAAGAGTTTCAAACTCTTCTTGAACAACTCTTATATCTGACCATTGAGCTGAGCGTATTGTAAACTGTCTCAACGGAGCTTCAACTTCTTTGTGAATTTTATTGGCAAACGCATGAGCAGCGTTTGCATTGTCTCTAGTAGAAGATAATACATTCAACCAAACAGCTTCAAATAAGCCAGCCTTTTGAAGTTCAAGGAAGGCCTTCTTTCCATGTTTCTCCAGCTCTTCAGCGTAAGATTCTTCAATTCGGGCTCGTTCTTTGAACCAGTCAGCTACTTCTGAGTTCAACAGTTCTGCTGAATGGATTCGAGTCCTCAGAACCTTTGCAGCATCGACTGGTTTATAGTTTGGTAGAATTGCGTTGGCGTATTGTGTTCTTTGCTGAGCCATCTGAAAAACGTTAGTGATTGAGTTATAAACCTACAATTTCCTTACCTCAAACAGTGTATTATGGTATTAAATCAGTTCAAAATATGTATCGGGAGTAAATTGATAAACAGACAACCCACTGAGACTGACGACGAATGTAATTAGGAAAATACCGGTGAGTAACTGGAGTAGATGAGGGTTGAGTGGTGGGAGATGGGAAGGAAGGAAAAAGGAAAATGAGTTCTTTTTTCTTTTGCAGATGTCAGCTCAAAAGACCTTAGGTTACGTAATATCATACTTGTAATATATTTGACAAGCCAACGGGGGCTTTAAGAGTAATTAAATGCTGGCGAGATGCCGTTACAAGCTACGTAGTTTTTAAGGTGATATGAAGTTTCGATGGTTATCGAGCTGGATAGGTCTTAAACTTCAATAGTTACCGTACTGAATGGTTCTTAAGCTTCAATGGTCTCACCGCGCTGGACAGTTCTCAACAGATTGAATGCATTGGCTCGCTCATACTTCATCCAAAGAGTATCATCGTCAATTTCATTAACGGGAACATTGTCTAGCTGGTTGGAAAGACCGACAACTTGACTGCTTTCAGCGTATTCATCCCAATCTTTCAACAGTTCTTTGTACTTTTCAGGTTCTTTCAAAGCTAAGTCTTTAGTCTCACCGGGATCATTTTTGATATTGTACAAGTGCCAAACTTCATCTCCAACTGGTTTGGCTAAAAATGTGATTTTCCAATCGCCTTTACGAAGAGCTCCATGCCCAAAGAGTTCCCATCCAACCGTATCGTCTTGTTCATGAATACGTTTAACAGATCCAGGGTCCTTAAGATACTGCAACCAGGACTTACCACGGATTGGCTCGACTTTTCTACCCTTGAAATTGTTCACATCGGGTAGAGGAATTCCAGCCAAATCAAGTAACGTGGGTGTGATATCCATAACAGTAGTGAACGGATTTGCAATTTGACCTTTAAGCTGGCGGGAAAGATTGGGGTGATTGAGAATAAATGGAACATGAATTCCACCTTCCGAGGTGAAGGCTTTAAATAATTTAGAAGGAGCAGTAGCAGCTTGTGCCCATCTAGTGCCATACCATGTGTATGAGTCGTAGTTTCCAATATTGTCTAATGAATTGTTGTAATACTTTGCAATGTGTTCTTCCACACCTCCAGAAATCAAAGGTTTGGCTTCAAAAGAAGCTCCTTCAGCACCATTATCAGACATGAAAATCACAACTGTGTTTTCTAGCTCACCCTTTTCTTTGAGGTTTTCAATCACTTTGCCAACATTCCAGTCCAACCTGTCTACCATGGCTGCATATGTCTCCATAACTCTTGCGGATTTTTGTCTTTGAATTTCAGTCAAATTCTCCCATGCTGTGCCTTCGTCTGCTACAACTGGGTGAGGTTCAACATCTTTAGGAATTAAACCCAAATCTTTCTGTCGTTGTAAACGTTTACTTCGGAGAGCTTGAGGACCTTCATCGTAAACTCCTTTATATTTTTCAATCAAGTGTCTGGGTGCTTGAATAGGCCAGTGTGGTGCAGTGAATGGTAGATAAGCAAAGTATGGAGTATCTTTTCCATTTTCTTTATTCTCTGCTCTGTGTTCATTTAAATATTCGATAAGTTTATCAGCATAAAAGTCTGATGAATAAAAGTCTTTTGGAATTTCCTTTAAATACTCGCTATCTTCGACGTGCAGAGCAGGAGCTGCAAACTTGAAAAGCATTGGGATAGTCTTGGGATCTTCATGTTCTAACTGAGGTTCCCATCCGTAGTGGTTAGCGCATCCCGGTAACAGAGCAAAACTTCTCTTGAATCCACGCTTGCTAGGCAGAGTATCGGGAAGAAGGCCCAAATGCCATTTTCCAGACATGATGGTGTTATAACCACCCTCAGCTAGAATTTCAGGCAAAACTGCTACTTTATCATTAAGGTGACCTTCATGTCCAGGCTTTTCTCGGTAAATGGGAGTTCGCGCTACAGTCTCAAACATTTCACCAACGCCAGCAATATGATTATCTGTGCCTGTTAAAAGCATTGAACGAGTTGGTGAGCATGTTGGAGCAGCGTAGAATTGATTAAATCTGACACCTTCGAGGGCCAATTTGTCCAACGAAGGTGTCTGGATTTCACCACCAAAGGCTCCGAGATCAGAAAAGCCGAGATCATCAGCTACAATAAGTAAAAAGTTGTGTCTTTTGGTTGTTTCAGTCATGTTAAATGAATTGTTTGTTGATATCTATCAATTGTCTCAAATACCGTGAAATACTTGGAGTTTTATACCTGTTTGAGCTCATCTCAATTATCAATTCATGTCTACTTGCAGAATGCATCTCGGAGATTATAAGATCCTACCTTCTCAATTAGCTCTTAAAGTTTCGCATCGAGGCCTCTAATAATTAGCCTCCCGGTTCTTGAATCAAGTTTAAACAAGCCACAATGCGTATCACGAATATTAATATACAATTACGTTTTACTATGTGCTGATGCTATTCCTCGTGCTGGTGTACAATATTACCTTTTTGAGAAGTGATCACTTTTGCAGCTGCTAAATTTCTGATTAATGCTCAAGCCACTTTATATATCAGCCATTGATTAACTTGTAGAAACAAATTATGACGATATAAAAAAAGACTGTTCTTCTTTTGTGGGTTTTACTGTGGCTCTTAGATTGATACTATCCTTTACCATACCTCTGATTCTCTCTGTAGTGAGAGGCGCAATCCATTCACAAACCTCATTCTTGCCATCTTCAGCAATCAATCCATGTTGTTTATTAAAAGCTGCAATTGCATTCCTAATAGCAAACAAAACAGTAACTCCTAAAAATAAAGGTGGCTCTCCTACTCCTTTACTACCTTGAATTGTTTTCAAATGCCCAAAGTCGCGGTCCCGTAAAACACTCACATTCCAATTCTTAGGACATTCCCCAAATCCTGGGATTTTATACTGACCAGGACCTCTCGTAAAAAGAGTACCTGTAGTTCTATTATATTGCATCTCTTCCATGGTGAATAATCCTAAACCTTGCATGAAGGCTCCTTCAATCTGACCATAATCTATTGCTTTTGTGATCGGTCGTCCAATATCCATCTTGATATGGGTGCTCGGCAGAGTCCAGTCACCTGTCAACATATTGACTTCCACAACGCAAATAGCACATCCTTGCGTGTAGTATGAAAAGGCTGGTTTTGGGTCTGGGTCTCCAAATACATAACCAAGATCTGGGGTTTTGTAATATCCGTTGGCAGAGAGATTTACACGGTCAAAATAAGCTGCATGAGCAAGCTGGTGCATTGTAGCTTCAGACCCAAGTTTTTCACGATAGGGAGCTAATCTTGAATTTAAAATATCACAAGCGTTTTTTACAGCCATTCCGTTCAAATCACTGGAAGCTGATGCTGCAGTGGCAGATGTGTTGGCAACCGTGTTGGTAGCTGTTTCTGAAATAAAAACCGATTCTAAAGGAACCTTGAGTTCTTGTGCACAAATCATTGACATTTTGGTATGTAGACCTTGTCCCATTTCAGTTCCTCCATGAGTGAGTAAAATGCTACCATCATGGTGATGTATATGAATTAGTGCCCCAGCTTGATTTAAAAACAATGCTCCAAACGCTACTCCAAACATTGTTGGCACATGTGCAATACCTCTTTTGATCCAATTATTTGCTTGGTTATAGTCCTCAACATCTTTCTTCAACTGCTGATAATTGATTTCTTCTTTCAACTGCGTTTCCATTTCAGGAATTGTGAAATCTTGTGTTATAGCCTGCTTATAATGAGTGGTCTGAATTTCGGGAATGTAATAGTTTATGTGTCGTAACTCATCAGGATCAATATTGAGTCTTTGACTCACATCATAAATAATACTTTCTGCCATAAACATACCTTGAGGCCCTCCAAATCCTCTGAATGCGGTATTCGAGGCGGTATTTGTTTTGCAAGCATAACCAACAACTCTTGCATTTTCAAAATGGTAGCAGTTACAAGCGTGCCAGACTGCCCTATCTAATACTCCTCTTGTCAAATCCATACTCCATCCTGCATTAGCAAATAATTCACAATCCAAGGCAGTGAACTTGAAATCTTTGTTCAACGCAACCTTCCATTTCATCAAAAAAGGGTGTCGATATCCTGAAGTCAACATGTCTTCTGATCTTGATAAAATCATTCTAACGGGTCGTTTGAATTTTTTCGCTCCTACTGCTGCAATACTAGACAATTGCACAGAACGTGTTTCTTTTCCTCCAAATCCACCACCAAGTCGCTTAACTCTAACTACAACTTTAGATGCCGGGACTCCAGTAACTTGGGCAGCAAAAGACTGAGTTTCAGTCGGATTTTGTGTTGATGCATATATTTTTAATTCTCCATCTTCTTCTGGAACAACCAAACAACCTTGAGGTTCTAAATAAAAATGCTCTTGTGCACCCATCCTGGCTACACCTTCAAACATATATTCAGCATTGTCAAATGCAGTACTGATATCTCCTTTTTCAATAACAGGTTTAGTGTCAAAAAAACTGTCATTTTTAATTGCGTCTTCAACGCTGATAATTTTTGAGTATCCTTCTGTTTCATACTCAATTGTAACCAATCTTACAGCTTTTTCAGCTATATGACGATCCTGCGCAAGCAAAACACCTACACATTGACCAACAAACACACTTTCTCCATCCGCAAAAAACTTTTCCAAGCCAACAGGCAGTACACCCCATAAATTGGCATTCTTGTTTGGTAAATCATTGATATCAATATATCCCATAATTCCAGGAAATTCCAAAGCTTTTGAAATGTCAACATTGAGAATTTTTGCGTGAGGTTTGCTAGTCATGACTTGGATGCCAAAAAGTTCATTGTGCTGAGGAGGTATATCATCAATGTAAACAGCTTCGCCTGTAACTTGCTTCAAAGCAGATAAATGGAACTTATTTTTTCCGACAACTTCTAACTCAAATGGATTGACCAAGTCTCTTTGACCTTCTGGAAATAATTGTGATCTATCGACTTCTATCTCATCTAATTCATTGAAAAACATGAATAAAAATGATGCTAACAATGATCGTCTATAAGTTGGCATACCTCCTGGTACACTATAAGGTAAATCATATTCTTTCATTAGTACTTGTATTGAATTTTCCACAACGCTGCTATCTCCAAACTTTTTTCCAATCAAAGACTTTTCGGTTTCATATGCTCTAACTGTTAAAGCTGCAACCCCACCATAAACAATGATTGCGTTTTTAATCAAGTTTGTGTGTGTATCCAACTGAACTTTGATAGCGCAAGTCACAATTGAAATATCATCGTCCTTTCTCTTTGCTTGTTTGTAAGCTCGCACCACATATCCCTCTTCTTTTTTGAGCCAAGGAATCCATATTCTAGTGATTAACTCTTTACTTTCAATTTTTGTTTTTCTGTATCCTGTGAAGAAATCATTTTCCATAGATATATTTCGAGATTGACCTGTTTCTGCAGAAACAACTGTCAAAACAGCCCCTATAGCTACAAGAATTGGATTCAAGTCAGCAATAGGAGAAGCAGTCATGATGTTACCAGCAGGAGTTGCAGCATTGCGGACTTGTCTTCCGGCAAAATATTTCAACTGTTTAGCTATGGAAGCGAAGGATTCACTTTTAGAACTCAGAGTTTTACAAGTTGATTCAAGCTCAGATAAAGTAATGTTTGCACCTATATCCAGTCCTTTATCTAAAACCATATTGCAGTCAGACAGATCTTTAACGTCTCCTACATAAATAAGGGCTGGATGTTGGTCACCTCTAAACTTCATTTCAATTTGAACCTCACTTGCACCAGCTACAATTTTAGCGTTTGGGAACTCATTGAGAAGCTCCAAGATATGGAAAGTTGACGTTGGTCTGTACCAATCACCAAGCTTTACAGGCACATCTGGATGTTTTGAGAGCGATTTGAGAGCTGGCGGAAAAATCAATTCTTGATCAGGAGAATATTTTGAATATTCGAATCCATCTTTGGTACTGCCTGTTTCATAGCAGCAGCCATTTTCACGAGACTTTGAGTTCTTATCTTTACAACATCCACCAGATGGGGATCCACATTTTGCAAAAGTTCTTGCCGCATCAAGAATTGTTTTGTAACCAGTACATCGACATAAGTTTCCGTCTAAGGATTCAACTAGATGCTCTTCACTAACACCATTGAATTGGAGTTTTTGTCTTTTTCTATTCTCGTCTCGGTGAGATTCATTTTCATGGCCATTCCCATGAACATCTTTGCTGGCCTGGCCATTGCCTAGATCAGATAAAGCAGCTTCACGAACAGCAGCGTATAAGCTCATGACAATACCTGGGGTACAAAATCCACATTGAGAGCCATGAAATTTGGCAATTCTTTCCTGTACAGCGTGCATGGCGAGGCCTTCAACAGTCATGACATGTTTTCTTTCAACTGCGATTAAAGGAATTAAACATGCGTTTACAGCTCGTATTCTATCAGAGAGTTAGTAAAAAAAGATTAAAAGAAGTTTTACATATTCCTACTTTTCTTTTTTAAGATTGAAATCCCACTCCGAGACCACGATAGTGCAAGCTCCACACCCACCTTCTGAACAGCCAAGTTTGGTACCTGTCAAGCCAGTAGATCTAATGTAGTCAATTAGCAGGTGTGAAGGAGGAGGAGATTCAAGTATCTGTAATTTTCCATTTAGATAGAAAGATAGTGAAGATCTGTAATTTGTTTTTGTCATTATTGGAGGAGTTTGAGGAAGAGTTGGTTTTGTTGAAATTTCTCTTATCGCCTCTCCACATTGATTTTACCCTAAAACCCTTTATAGGAGATTTGAGTTTGCACTATAAATCAAGTTGTCAATTTGTGATTTTGATGAAAACTTTATAGTATATGGAAGATAAGAAATTGTTTATTTAATATTAAAATTTAGAATTGATGATTAGTACTGATAAATTGTACTGATATATAGTACTGATTTAGGAGCCAGTAATCAAGATTTGGATTCAAATAAATAGATGTGAAAATTGTGAAGCTTTTTGTTTTATAATACAAGTTACAAAGTTACAAAGTTCAAATTTATAAAATCACAAAGTCACCAAGTTACCAAGTTCAAACCTATAAAATCACAAAATTACAAAATTACAAAATTACAAAATCACAAAATCACAAAATCACAAAATCACAAAATCAATCAACAACGCAGTACACAACTGAATTCCGATTATAATTCCCAAGCATTTATTGAAAAATAAATAAAATAAATAAAATAAATAAAATAAATAAAATAAATAAAATAAATAAAATAAATAAAATAAATAAAATAAATAAAATAAATAAAATAAATAAAATAAATAAAAAATAAATAAAATAATTCCAATTAATGAACATAAAAAATAACTGAAAAATAACTTTGGTACAAACCCAACTGACGCAATATCTCAAAACGGCTTTCACCTAAGTGATTCCACTCAGTGCATATCTGGGGATTTTAAAGTCCAATCCTCCTACTTCTTGCAATTCACCTCCAAAAACTATCCAAATCTCTATTTCAACTATCACCACCTAAAAATTACTCGCCTATTTCACAAATTCCTCACTTTTGATGCCGTTTGGTCAATTCTGACTACTGATGACTCCGAAAAGTGTGGCACTGATAAAGCCTTTCGGCATGAAAATTAGTAGAAAACATTCAAAATAAGAAAGAAAAGACCCAAATTAATGGCCCTAACCCAAATCACTCTCAATCTAGTCCTATTTAACTGTTTTTCAAATCCTAAAAAAATTGTAATTGAAAAGACAAAATCTTTCTTCTTCTTCTTCTTCTTCTTCTCACAATCCCTATCTTACTCATTGTTCAAATCATCATGTCACAGTGTAGTGGCCCCTGGTGGGATTATGATGATATAAACCCTTGTGTAAGACACCGGTATGTTGCTCCGTCTCCTTATATATATACCTCTTCTAACTGCTCCGTAGATTTACTCAAGAAATACCTTCATACCTGATAATTGGTTCCTCGGTGCTCCTGATATCGTACCAATCGCTCCCAAAACTTGCCAAATGGTTCCGTAATAGAAGATTGAACTCGGACCCAAGCTACCGTCCTTTGCTTACGGACGACTCAATTGACCACTTTGAAGACGATTCCTCTCTTCCCAACGACTCAAACAAATTGGAAAACTACATTGAAGACATTCGAACTGTAAAACAAATTCGCCCTTCCTACGGTTCGACAGACACCGTCAAAGACTCCATTGACGACGATGATAACTCGTCTCCTAAATTCCAAAGTACAAAGCAAGCAACTATTATCACAGTAGTCCGCTCAACAAATGAACGTCTTCAACTAGCTGCTGAACTAGTCTTCACCCTAGCTCAAGTCGTCTTGTTTGCAATTTCCTTCTTCATTCCAGATATCTACGGTGAATGGACTTCTATAGATGGATCCCTATCTGCAGCATTTTCTCTTTTTTTATTCTGGTCATATACTTGCTTGTTAGTCATTATCCGTCTAGTTTTCATCAGATCCTCTTACACTCCTGATAACACCCTTTGGACTCACTCAACCCTGTTATACTTCTTTGGCTGGGCTCTCACTCTTCCCAGTCTTCGATCGGCTATCATTCACCCTTATTCAAGTATCTACAGAAACTTTAACATTGCACAATTTCTATGTGCTTCAGTCCTCTTCATTAACAACTTCTCTGCTAAAATCGGTGACAAACCTGCCCGTTTGTACACTACAGAAGGTCTAGAGCCATCGGTTGAGCCTATCACTTCCTTATTCTCTCAAGTTACTTACAGTTGGATTGACCCCATTATTTGGAAAGGCTACTTTTACGGACTCAATACTAATGATGTCTGGGAATTGAGAGAAGATGATCATTCTGCTTCTGTCTTGAAAGATTTCAGAAAAATTAATCCTTCTTATGGTTTGGCAAGGAAAATGTTTGTTTATTTCAGAAAATCGGTTTTCATTTCCTACTGTTGGGCTGTCATTTACTCTTTTGTTACTTTTGGTCCTCCCTTTCTCATGAAAAAAATCCTCGAGTATGTTGAAGATACCTCAATTGCCCCTGCAAATCTGATTTGGTTGTATGTTATTGGTATGTTTGTCTGCGGCATTGCCGTCAACGTGGTGTCAGGTCAGTCTCTTTTCATTGGTCGCCGTATGTGTATTAGGATGCGCGCTATCATTATTGGTGAGGTTTACGCTAAAGCGTTACGTCGTAGAACTGGAAGCTCGAAAGAGAATACTTTAGGTAAGAAAGAAAGTGAAGAGTCTACCGAAGACATTTCTAGCAAAAAGAAAGATGAAAAGGTTGAAGATAGTGGTCAATCTAATCAAGGTGCCATTATCAATCTTATGGCTGTCGATGCTTTCAAAGTTTCTGAAATTTGTGGTTATCTTCACTTTTTTGTAGGAGGTATTCTTGTAATTATTTTTGCAGTTATTTTCCTTTATTCTATCATAGGATGGAGTGCTCTTGTTGGTGCCACTGGTATGATTCTTTTGCTTCCTGTCAATTACTATGTTTCTAGTACTTTTGCAACTTATCAAAATGATCTCATGGCTGTTACTGACGATCGTGTCAATAAACTTAATGAGCTTCTTCAAAGCATTCGTATTGTTAAATACTTTGGATGGGAAGAAAAATTTGCTTTAAACGTCAAGGACGTTCGTGAAAAAGAATTGGCAATTTTGAAGAAACGATATATTCTTTGGGCATGTGCTGCTGGTCTTTGGTTTTTCTCTCCAATTATTATTACCTTGATTTCTTTTGGCTCTGCTATTTATTTCCAGGGAATCACTTTGTCTGCTCCTGTAGCATTTACTTCACTTGCCTTATTTAATTTAATGAGATCTCCCATGGATCAACTCGCTGATATGTTGAATAATGTTTTGCAATCCAAGGTTTCTATTGATCGTGTTGAAGAATTCCTTAGTGAAATTGAAACCACCAAGTATGAACAATTAGGTAATTCCGCTCGTGGACCCAACTCTCCAACTATTGGTTTCGAAAATGCTACTTTCTCTTGGGAATCTTCTGAAAACGATTCTACTAGTAAGGCTGATTTCAAGCTTCGTGACATTGACATTTCTTTCAAAACTGGTGAATTGAACGTCATTATTGGCCCTACTGGTGCTGGTAAAACATCTTTGTTACTCGCACTTCTTGGTGAAATGCAATTGGTTGAAGGCCGTGTTTTCTTGCCATTTTCTTACTCTAGAGACACTGTTCTTCCTAATCCCAATACTGGTCTTGCTGAAACTGTTGCTTACTGCTCACAACAAGCTTGGCTTCTCAATGATACTTTGCGTAATAACATTAGTTTTGGGTCTGAATTCAACGAGGCTCGTTATCAAGCTGTAGTTGAAGCTTGTGCTCTTAAAAGAGATTTGGAAATTTTGGATGCTGGCGATGAAACTGAAGTTGGTGAAAAAGGTATTACTTTATCTGGTGGCCAAAAACAACGTATCTCTCTTGCCCGTGCCATTTACTCCAACTCCAGACATTTAGTTCTTGATGATTGTTTATCTGCTGTTGATTCGCACACCGCTCTTTGGATTTATGAAAAATGTCTTACTGGCCCACTTTGTTCAAACAGAACTGTTATTCTTGTTTCCCATAATGTTGCTCTTACAATTTCTCAAGCTTCTCATGTTATTGCTATGGACAATGGTCGTATTAATGGTCAAGGTTCACCTACTGAACTTGCTGCTCTTGGTTTACTCGGTGATGATGACCTTGTTGCCAGTTCAGTCGCTCAAAGCACATCTGTTACCCGAGTTCAATCTTGTGTCAATCTTGCCAGCTCAGCTTCAGCTGCTCCAACTGCTTCTGAACTTACCAAAAAAATCAGTGAAGTCAAGGACAATACTAGCAGTAGCTCAACTGATGCTGATAATGATGATGCTGAGGAAAATCGTAAGAAGACTAACGGTAAATTAATTAAGGAAGAAACCAAATCTGAAGGTCATGTCGATTCAAAAGTTTATGCAGGATATATCAAGGCTATGGGTGGTGTTACATTCTGGATTTTGATGTTTTTGTCCTATATTGGTTCTCAATCTTTGAACATTCTACAATCTTGGTGGATCAAAGTCTGGACCGCTGCTATGAACGGTCCTGCAGGATCTGCAACTTTGGCTGTTTTTTCGAAATTCGGCACATCTCAAATCTCTGATTCTATTCAATCTTTCACCTATATCAACACATTCTCGCCTATTTCAAATGTCACCGTTGACTCAATTACAAATTTTTCTTCTGAATCTGCTAAACACTCCCCAGTCTATTACATTACTATCTATGGCTTGATTGGTGTTGGCTACACTTTGACTGGTGTCTATAAAGACTACATTTCCTACATGGGTGGAGTAGCTGCTTCTCGAAAAATTTTCAATGAAATGCTTGACTCAGTTCTTCAAGCTAAGATTAGATTCTTTGATTCTACTCCTATTGGTAGAATTATGAATCGGTTTTCCAAGGACATTGAAGCTGTTGATCAGGATTTGGCTCCTGTAGCAACTGGTGTCGGTCATTGTGCTTTGGCTACACTTGCTACTACTTTACTTATTGCTGCTATTACTCCTGGATTCTTAATTGCTGGTGTCTTTATTGCTGCCATGTACTGGGCCATTGGAGTTTTCTATCTTGCGTCTTCTCGTGATCTTAAACGTATTGATTCAATTACCAAATCTCCAGTGTATCAACACTTTGGCGAAACTCTTTCTGGTATTTCTACTATTAGAGCTTACGGTATTGGTGATTCTTTTGTTAATGATAATTTGGCTAAAATTGATGACAATAACCGACCTTTCTTCTACTTGTGGGTTTCAAACAGATGGCTTTCCTACAAGATTGATTTTGCAGGTGCTTTTGTAGCTTTCTCTGCTGCTTCTATGGTTATGTTTAGTATTGGAAATATTGATGCTAGTCTTGCTGGTCTTTCTCTTTCATATGCTATTGCATTCAGTGAAAATGTTTTGTGGATTGTTCGTCTATATGCCATTATGGAAATGAACATGAACTCTGTGGAGCGCATTCAAGAATACATGGATGTTGAGAAAGAAGCTGATGCAATCATTCCTGATTCTCGACCTCCTGTTAACTGGCCTAGCAAGGGAGAAATCGAAGTTGATAATCTTTCTCTTCGTTATGCTCCTGAACTTCCTTTGGTTATCAAAAACGTTACATTTAAAGTTGATTCATTTAATAAAATTGGTGTTGTCGGCCGTACAGGTGCTGGTAAATCAACTATAATTACTGCGTTCTTCCGATTTTTGGAAGCTGACACCGGTTCCATTAAAGTTGATGGATTGGATATTTCTACGATTGGACTTAGAGATTTGAGACAAAACATTGCAATTATCCCTCAAGATCCCACGTTGTTCATTGGTACTATTCGATCTAATTTGGATCCTTTCGGTCAATATAGCGATGAAGCAATTTTTGAAGCTCTTCGTCGTGTTCATTTGATTGAAGCAACTGAATCAAGTCAAAATTCTACTAGTAGCGATCAAGAGTTTTCAGATGAAAATGTGAACCAATTCAAGAATCTTGAGAATCCTGTCAACGAAGGAGGTTCCAATTTGTCTCAAGGTCAACGCCAACTTATTTGTCTTGCCCGCTCATTACTTAAATCGCCTAAACTTTTGCTTCTTGATGAAGCAACTGCTTCTATTGATTACGATACTGATGCTCAAATTCAAAAAACTATTAGAGACGAATTTAATGAGACAACAATTTTGACTATTGCTCATAGATTGCGTTCTATTGTTGATTATGATAAAATTTTGGTTATGGATGCTGGTAAAGCAGTTGAATTTGCACACCCTCACGAACTACTTGATGATAAAAACTCAGTATTTTACTCAATGTGTGCAAACAGTGGAGAGTTAGAAACACTTGAGAATATTGCTGAGGAGGCATGGAGCCAGAAAAATGGAACTGTTGTCGTTAAAGAGACACCAGTAGTACAAGCAACTCCAGCAACAACTAGCTCATCGAAGAAAGGCAAAAGAAGAAACAAAAAAGGCAAAAAATGAAGTCATTTGTGCTGATCGAATGTTTAATACATTTATTACTATTGAATCTAAATGATTCTAATTTTTTATAAACATTATAAAGTAATTATTTTTCCAAAAACTATTCCACATTTTAAAAGATTTTCAAAAGCTTTATCAATTTCATTACAAAATTAATTACCAAATTGTCTCACAACGGTATCTATCTTGGATATTAAATCTATCAATAATTTAACATGGAGAGTAGATGATTTTTTTAAAAGATGAAGATAAATATTAAACATGGAAAGTAGACATTTATTTTAAAAGATGAATTAAAAATCTTTTTTAATTAAATACTGACAAACACTACTATTACAGTAGAACCTAATTATAAGAATTTCCCATTTGTTTCTTGATATTTTTGTTGTCGTTTAACAATAAAATTTTTTACCTTTTCGTTTCATATAGATGATTTTTTTATATGTTGTGTGACACAAATTCATTATACAGTGCGTACTAGATAGGTAGATTCATTTTAATTATTCAAATAATTCTCGTTTTATATAACAAATTTCACTATATAGGACGACGAAGTCGTACTATACTAAAGTACAGCCTCTATAACTATAAGAATTTCCCATTTGTTTCTTAATACAACAGCTTTCGCTGGGTGGTTCAAATAACTTTAATTTAAGGTAAGGTAGTGCTCTGGAGTCCCGCCTGCTACCTATTGTAACAAGAGGTACCGCGTTAAAAACCATTATGGAAAACCCACAGTGAGCAATAACCCCCTTAATAGTTGAAATGATTACGTAATCAGTTGTAAAAAATCATTACTGAAAATGTATCAAATTATTTTTGCTAATAGCAGCGGACTTAGCTCAGTTGGGAGAGCGCCAGACTGAAGTGAACCAGTCTCGCAATCTGGAGGTCCTGTGTTCGATCCACAGAGTTCGCAAATTGATTTTTTGTTGTTGCTATTTCTTTTTGAAAAACAAACTACCTATAATATTTGAATCTTTTGAGTTAGAGATCACGATAACCATGATAATAACATGGTCAAACCATAACAACATTGTCAAACGCTTGTAGATATGGTGTGAGGAAAGAATATAACTGCTCCGTAGAATCTAAATCAGCTGAAACCAACATGACCGGGACAGTTGATATAGAAATCATACCATAAGGAGTAGAACTATTACGGCCGCTTAACTATTTTTTGATTTCAGGGGTTCCGCTGTTACGAACAGAAATCATCAAATAACAAGATTGGTGATCCGGTTTGCCCGACCACAACATTCAGAAATATCCGGGACACATCATCGGATCCAAACAACGAGGTCGGAACACGTTAAGCTATCACAATATCACAGCTCAGGGTGCTCCGTCATAATTAAGAAAAGTTGGTTACTGACTGGACACATTGTAAATTACCCAAATAGTGTACTCTTTTCAAAATTTTCTTGTTCCCTCTTTTTTCCTTCTTTATATAAACCCCATAAGTAGTGATTTGAGAAACCTTTTTCTTCACTATATTCCCTTTCATTTATATTACTAGCACACAATGTTGAAATGGGTTCAAGGAAGGTGCGTACTGCCAATTCACAAATTTGTGTTCCTGATCTAACATCACCTAGCGTATCTGCCCTAACAGGAGCAGCTGAACCAATTTATGGCCCTGAAGCCTTTCATTCAATCTCGGACACTGTCAAAGGTAAAAATCCGTACGGTAAACTTACTCGCAAAGACCTCGAGTGGAGAGCTCCATGGAGCTCAAACGTCGAAACTCAAACATTCTACTTCTCCTCCAAGTCTGGCCACTACGGATTTGCCCAAATCATCCACTCAAACCCGGTAGGCGTGCATTTCACCGCCCAGTTCACCTGTAGAGTGGTTCACGATGATAAACCTGAAGAATCTGTTTGGACTTCCACAAACTTGGAAGATTTTGAAGCAAAAGGAACCGAGTTCAAAGCTAATGGCGTCTCTATATCTTTAAACCAAGATGCTACAGAGTACAAAATCTCAGTCAAAGTTAATAAAGGCTCAATCATTGATTTCACCGTTACTCGTCAATCTGAGGGCTTTAAGATTGGTGAAACTGGTACTTGTTTATATGGTGAAGATGCCAGCAATCCATGGGGTTCAATGCGCCATGTTTTCTGGCCTAGAAACGCCATTAAAGGATCTTTATCCATCAATGGCAAATCCATTGATATTGACGGTAGTGCAATGTACGTCATGGCTATTCAAGGAATGAAACCTCATCATGCTGCTGCTAGATGGAACTTTATCAACTTCCAAGGCCCTACTACCTCTGTCGTTGTTATGGAATTCACAACCCCTGCCTCTTATGGCTCATGTAAAGTTAGCATTGGTGGTGTTACACATAACAACAAGCTATTGTTTACATCTGCCAATGCAAAAGTTCAACATCATGATGCTGTAGTTGATGAGGTCGGCTGGCCCGCTCCTAAAAGCATCACTTTTGAATTAGCAGGCCCTTCTATCTCTGCTACATCTGCCGAGCCTACGTATTCTGCGACAATTGATGCAAAGCTAACAAAGTTGGTGGAGCGTGTTGATGTTATGGCAGAAATCCCCAACTTTGTAAAGAAGGTTGTATCTGGTGTTTCTGGTGCTAGACCTTACATTTATCAATTCAGTAACAAGACTATGGGTGTTAAGATTAAATTAGAGGATGGAACTATAGTTGAAGAAACTGGTCATGGATTCTGTGAAACTACTTTTATTTCCTAATTTTATTTTCTTTTATGCCACTGATTATCGCTTTGGATTATCACTATCATGGTTTTGGATCTTTTTTTTTATTATTATTATCAGTTAATGAATGGGCTTAATCTTGTGTTTTTTTCTTGCTTTTTTTTCTTGCTTTTATCGTTTTTATACCTTTATAATTGTGCACCGTTGCTTTTAATAATATTACAATTGCTTCACTTTTAACAGATGAAAATTGAAATTTTTCTTTATTAATTTTCATATTGCAATCTGAGCATCTATTGAATATACTGCAATCTAAACATTAGCTTCATTTATATTGCTGGACATTAGCTTCACCTATATTGCTGAAAACATCGCTAGTTGAACATTGTTGATTATCCAAATATATAACTAGAGATTCAACGCTAGAAATTCATTGCTAATTTTAATAGAAATATCATCTATATTAATAAAAATTGCTTATTTGGTAAATAAATAAAAATATGACAATTATTTATGGAGAAATTGATGAAGCTTCAGTATTGGAGACTTTCCCGTAACCTTTAACTTCGTTAATATAGCCAAAAATGAAACTTCGTTTTGTGTAAAATGCATAAGCAGCGCCTACCAAGAAACCAACAATAAGCAAACCGTGAATAAAGTCATTAACATTGAGGTCCGAGCTTGCTGAAATTTGCTCGTAGGCTGAACCACATAGTTCTCTATAAGGATAGTTATCATCGCTCAAAGGTAAAATGTAAGAACAATAAAACGATTTGTACCATTTTTCTGTTTCTGAACCAAACTTCACAGCATGAAGTTTAGGATAAGCCATGGATACGATAGCATCTTCAGTTTCAGTAACATACCGACCATTTTTAACAAGAACAAAGATTTCTGCATTTGGCCGGGCATTCAAAATTAAGTTTCCCAAAAAATGCTGCAAGCTATTCATAAAATCGAGTTCATTGACCTCCTTTTCTAAATCATTATCACCAACATCGACAATAACGAAATCAGGCTCTTTAACCATCATCATAGGATCATCTCTATGAAACACATACTTATTAGGAATGGGCTCTCTGGCATCTTGAGGACGAGGGTTCCCACGGAAAGGAGAAAAGAAGTTGTATTCCTCTGCCAATCCAGCCTGCTTTCTTGAGCATTCACCTGAAAAACAAACGTTATAGTCGACAGCGTACTCCTGCTTCAAACCCAGTTGTCTAGCAACATGGTAAACTGCAGTACGATTAAGAACTGGAGATCCTTCCAACTTGTCAGAAATGTATTCAATATATGGAATGTAGGATTGCTTTTTAAGCCAATCCCGACCTTGATTAACAAGAGTGTTGTCTATAATGATTCCCTTAATTTGTAAAGGGAACTGAGACTCTGAAACGAGTTCGACAACATGAGGAACAAGAAAGCCATTTGTACTAGCAGCCTTGCTAACGTCCTTCTCTAAAGGAGGCATTTCTATGGTGACTTCAAAGTATGGGTTATCCGTAGCATTATAATCTGGTAAAGCCATTAAAACTTGCGGGCCATTGTCAACAGCAGCCAGAAAAGAATTTCCCCTAACGATTCCAGAAGCAATGGGACTTTTAAGCTTTAGTTTGCAAGTTTGACCGTATATTAATGCGGTTACAGAGGTGCCAGGCCAAGAGCTTGCCTGGTAAGTGTCTCTTCTTCTCAACCATCTGCCAGAGAAAGAGAATAGATAAGGATGAGTTTTAGGGCTAATGAAGGCTTCATCTTTGACCATATAAGTATCATGGAAGATTTCGTTTGGAAAAGGTTCTTCTTTCTCTTCTTTCTTTTCAGGTTCTTCTGCTAATGCCAGTGTATTTAGAAAGAACACTATCGCAAAGAATAGAACTGTGATATATTTGCTGACCCACATTTTGTCTCCGTTCTAGAATCAAGGAGAGTTGTTGTTCTATGCCAAAATCTATGTTAAAGAGCTTATAACGGAGAAGGAAAGGAATAAAGAAATAAAATTAAAATTAAATAAAAAATAAAAAAGTTGAAAATAAAAAAAATTAACAAAAATAAAAATTACCAAAAATAAAAATTACCAAAAATAAAAATTACCAAAATTAAAAATTACCAAAATTAAAAAGTTAATAAAAATAAAAATTACCAAAATTAAAGTAACAAGAATAAAAATTAACAAGAATAAAAACATAAAATCGATGGTACATAAACTTATGATTACTTGATACGAAAACGCAGGGTGAAGTACAAAAGTGGACGGTAATTACAATCATTATTTTTATTATTATTATTATTATTATTATTATTAAATAGACCAAAAATGACCATCTTTAAAGTATTCCTATATGGAATTAACATGCAAATGTTTAAACTCAAGCATTCTCAGGCTTCTTGACAATAAAAAGCATCATGGGAGTAAAAATACCAAGCTTAGCACCATCAACAAGATTAACAGCAGCATCTTCAAGAGCAACAGTAATCTTCTTGGAACCAGCAGGGGCAATCTTTAACTTTTCAAGAAGACCAGTTCCTTCCATGGTAACATAACGTCCCCATTTAGAAGTTCTAAAATAAGTTAAGAGATCACCAATAGTTTGAACGTGCTTCCATTCACCAGCCAAAGGATAGTACCAAGGAAGTTGATCACCAACATCACCTAAATCCTTCTCATACTTGATTTCAAAACCAACATTCTTAAGAGCTTGTTCAGCAACTTCACGCTTGTACATTTTAGGAATACCATCACCAACTTCGATACCGTATGCGATTTCACGATGACGAGCGTTGCTTTCATCGAACTTGTCAGTCAAGACCCATTCATAAACACCGAAAGTTCCACCAGGCTTAAGAACACGGTAAATTTCAGAATAGACACCCTCCAAAACAGGAGCATGAACAGTAGCTTCTATGGCATAAACAGCATCAAAAGATTCGTTTTCAAAGTCCATTTGCATAAAGTCACCCTTTACGTAGCTCAACTTATCATCTAAACCTTGAGTTTTAGCATAGTGATTAGCCTTTTGGATTTGGTAATCGTTATTATTAAGACCGACGATGTTAACGTCTGAAAATCTGCAAATTTCACGACCGGGACCGCCTACACCGCAACCGACGTCGAGGACCTTCATACCGGGTTTCAAGTCCATTTTGTAAGCAAGATAGTGCTCGTGTCTAGCAGTGGCTTGTTTGAAGTTTTCACCCTTGTAGTACCTTGAGAAGTGGAAAGAAGTGCCCCAGCCATATTCATAGAAGTCTGTAGCCAAGTTGTAGTAGTGTTTAGTGAGGGAGGAGTAGTCTTCCAATCTAGCAGCTTGATCTTCTTTAGTTTGAGTTTCAGCGTTCTTATTATCCCAGTGCTTGAAGTAGCCGTCCACGGCAGCGCTATGAGCTTCAGCGTTCTTATTGATAACTGCGCTGAGGCCAACTTTCTGGTCTTTACCATGGAGTGCGTTAGCAAAATCAGCGTCAGCTTTAAAGTTCTTGGGTGCCAATTTAGTTGCCATGATGACTATTTGTTGAAAAATGAGTACTTGATGTTGAATATTAGAGGAAGAAAGAAGAAAGAGGTTTTTATAAAAAATAAAATGAAAAAAAAAAAAAAAACATGATTTCATCTTATTATATAGATTTGGGAGTCTCCTTGAAAATCTTGGGGATACCAAACGAATAAACGAGAGTTTTTTTTGGCACCGGAGCTTTGACAGAACTTTGACGGAGCTTTAACAGGCGGAGCTTCGGAGCTTCTATTCGGTGGCTTCGGAGCCTGGATACTTAGCATTCGGGTACAAATTTCGTTTTTTTTTATTTTTCAAAGAATTTTCTGTTTTCTTCTGGCCTTTGTACTAAATACACGTGATATTTTAATTAATACGCGAAAACGCGTAGATTTGACACGTATATCGTTAGAAAATGCGGTCGTACTTAAACGACAACGCCATCGGGTCACTATGGAGTTAACAGAAGGTGTATGATTTTGATTAATGATTATATGGGTGTTTATGAGTTGTTTAATTGTTTGATTATTTACGAGTTACGAACTATTTAAAGTTATTTTAAGTTAATTAGTTAATTAGTTAATTAGTTATTTAGTTATTTAGTTATTTACGAATTAATCAAATTTACGAATTATTCAAATTTACGAATTATTCAAATTTACGAATTATTCAAATTTACGAATTATTCAAATTTACGAATGATAACTGTTATTTACGAATTATTCAATTTTACGAATTATTCAATTTTACGAATTATTCAATTTTACGAATTATTCAAATTTACGAATGATAACTGTTATTTACAAATTATTCAAATTTACAAATTATTCAATTTTACGAATTATTCAATTTTACGAATTATTCAATTTTACGAATTATTCAATTTTACAAATGATAACTGTTATTTACGAATTATTCAATTATTAAAGAAATATTACTGTTTACTAATGATATCTGTTCACGAATTATTCAATTATTCAATTAACAAACTTTTACTGTTTACAAATTATTACAAATTATTACTGTTCACAAATATTTGTTATTCACATCAACTATATCCACAATCTTTTGCATTATCTTTCATATTATGTGCTGAAAATTGATTATATCAATATAATATATTCTTTGAAATACCATGTTTCAATTGAATGTAATATCTATAATACTCTTCTTGAACATCATTCAATTTTAAAGCAACTCGCTCAATATTAGTCGCTGGTAAAAAAGTACTCTCATGACTCAACTTTGTTTTCTTTTTAACTGCTCCATTCATGGAATTAGCCGTTATTAAAGATGGTACTGTCTTGATCTTGTCGACTGCAATCCATCGCTCTTTTTCAGGTAAACAACTCAATGAATTAATCAAAATTGTATAAGTATTAACAATCTCATTCAAAATAGCAAATGGTGTCGTCACTGATGCCAAAAGTACCTCCAAATGCTGAATCTTCATGTATAATGAAATCGAAGCTATTAATGTTAGTAAAAAATTAAAAACTTTTTAATCAAACTCACCTTCCCGAAAATTGTTGCGTTCTGTACTCCACGTAAACAAGATCTGATAATAAGTAAAAGGATCTATATCATTTTCATGTGAAATATAGTGATGCTGATTCGTTGTAACTTGTTTCAAACCACTTTCTGCCTTCCGATACAAAAATTCCCCAATCACTGCTTCTAATCCTTTAAATGGATATTGGTTTAATCGTGCACTATTTCCACTTTGAATCATTGCACTCGACAGTTCTTCAATCAATGGGTTAATAATCTCTTCCCTAGTTTTTAACATGATGTCCTTGGTTCTAGCTTCGCTTCTCTCATACAAACTGTAAATTTCCGTCAAGGCAGTATAGGCATCATCAAAAGAACTAGCCTTAATTGCAGTGTGAAAAACATTCTGTAAAACAACTTCTTGTAATCTTGAATATTGGAAATCATCTAATTTTTTATGACCCTGGTCTCTGGAAATACTCGTTTGTGCGTCTTTAGCAACTTTCAATGCAGTAACAGGAAATTTCAATCGTGATGCAGCCTTGGAAATATCTGTGAAATATTTAGAGATTCCATTATTAAATGTCGACTCAGTATACCGTTCAATCCCCAGGCATTGAATTGCTTCACTTTCAATCTCTGTCAGCTCCCGTCCTGATAGTTCAGTAGAAGCTGCACGGAAATATGATCTAGCCTTCAATCCTTCTCCATTTTTAAGAAATATGTTGGCTTTAATAAAAGTCGTTATGCTGTTGATTGGAAGGTAATTAGAAAGCTCCTGTGCTTCTAATCCCAAGTCAGCATTCAACATTTGTGAAATCACTTTACATCCTGTCGAGGATTCACAAGAAGGATCTATCTGTTTCCATATATAATTTAAAGCATTGGAAAAAGTTTGATTGTTAAGTTGAAGCTTAAACTTGTCGGAAGTGTCGTTTAAAGCAGCATATTCCAAAAACGAAACTAATTTAAGTGTTGTTCCATCACGAACTGATTCTTGTGATTCCTGAGTCAAGGGAATCTTGACATGTAAACAGTCAAGCATAGCACTTACCGATTTTAATACCATGATATATTGTTCATACAACCCAGCCCTATCTGAAAAAATTTCTTCATTAGAAACACTTGCAATAAGAGTAAGTAAAACTTCGCAAATTACTAAACGATATGTCACCAACAAATCATACAAGCCATTGAAAAGGGTAATGCATCCAATACTAGTCAGGAATGAGTTTGATCCAGTTCGAGTGTTTTCAAAAGAACTTGAAACGATTTTGTTTAGGAACACTAACAACTCGTCATTATCACCAAGCATTATTAAACTTTCATTCAAGCTCTCTAATGCTGAATCTGATATCTGATTTGAAAAAAATTCCTGATACAAGTATTTCAACCGGTCTTCAGTGTCATTGTCCTGCTTGACTGAAAAATCTTCAGATAAACTAGAAATAATGCCAATAAAATGAGAATGTGAAATATTTCTTCTAAATGAATTCATGATATCCAGCAAATTCAAGCAGCGGGAAATAAACCCTGAATCTGAAACATTTAGAGCATCGCTAATAATTTGAGAGACATGCTCATTAGGTGAAGTAGATCGGTTGAAGTAACATAGTTCAACAGGTGCGGCTGGTCGAATGACTGATACTAGTGATGCTCTTACTAAAACATATAGTCCCAATCTTGAATCCCATTCAAGTGACAACGCTTCATTACCTTGATTTTGGAGTTCGGAACAAAGTCTATCAAACCTTGCCCACTCTTTACCAATATCTTCTCTGTATGTAGTGTAGTCCAATGTAGATTCATTTGTGAGTGTTAATGATGCAGCTGTCCCTACTGTCTGGCACACCTTATCTTGCAGAGAAAGTTCAGAATTTTTTGAACCTTTACCGTTGAATTCAATAGCATAGTGGCTGGCATAAATTTTCAATCCGGTCTCAAGTGTTCCTAATGAGTATCCATCAGGTCCAAATATCTTTTGTGTGTAGTATTTTGTCGTATCGTACTGTCGGTTTTCTCCTCTAAAGCAGCTCTGGTCTGCTTCTTCCATTTCACAAGACACTGACCATACAGGTTCGTCTTCGGAATTAGCTCTAATCGACGTATCATAAAGAATTGAACTTGTATTACTCTTCCATAAAATCGAAAGTGATATTGTATCATTAACTTTAGTATTATCAACCAGCTTGAAATCGTTAACAAACCAAGTTGAATAATAATCTGGAACTTTGGGTGTGATGGGTAAGTATCCGGGAAGTTCTGTAAGACACTTTTCACCACGGGAAGGGTTGAATTCGAGCTTCCAAAACTTTATCAAACCATTGCCTGATGGTAAAAAAGTTCCCAGTACTGTGCTTTTTGATACTTCATACTCACTGCTCCAGAATGGTAAACTTAAAAGTTTCATTGGTTCAGAAGACAGTAAATTATCTCTTTGTTTCTTGTTGTTAATGTCCAGTAGATTATGTTCCTCAATCAATTTCATACCGCTCAACGACCAAAGTTTAAGAACACCATTGATAGAACAAGTAATGAGCATATTAGCTTCTACTAATGATACAAGCGAAATTGCCGTTCGAACAGACATTTCATAATTTCCAGGGACCTTGTCGCTCAGTCCCCAAGGTAAAAGTCTTGAAATACCAGTACCACTTGAAGGATCACTGAAAATATAAGTCGATATATCTGACAATGGAGTTTCGCGCTCCATTCCAATCAAACTCCCGTCAATCATGCCAACGACTAAAAGTTTCGAAGACACGGAGTGCAAAATGTGTGGCTTTTTAGAATCGAAAGAATACGGTTGTTTGATACTCCTCCAATTTTTGAAATTTTGTTCATCAAGTGAAGTATCATTGTTGCTGGACATTTCACTATCGTATATGAATTCAGAAAAACTAAAGGAAATAGTGTATAGGTATCCTGATTCTGTGATCAAATCAATAACCAAGTTATCTTCATGTTCACTTGCAGCGATGCAAGTAGGATGGAATCGTGCCGAACTATTCAATCTAATTTTTCTAAATCTCACCCCTGATTCATTATTAAGATCAACAGCATCCAATTCCAATGAATGAGAGTTTTGTAAAAGTCTCCAAATCACGGATCTCGGTTGACGAGGGTCGATCAGTGTGTTTTTTCTAATCAGAGTAGATCCTTTTGTAGCGACATGAACCAAATAGTAAAGCTCTTCTGCGTTCTTCTGTTCAACAACATTCGCATCTCCTTCATTCTGACGACGCTTATATGTAGCTAAGATTCCTTCATTAGAATGATTTGGCAAAGGAATGTAGACATCCAAAGGCGGGACACCCAGTCTTTCTGAGCCCGACACGTTTATCTGTGTTTCTCTAAATGCTCTAAATTCCACCATTGTGAGCCCTGTTTGTGCTACGGATGAAAATGCTCTGTGCAATGTTCCTGCTAAATTATAGTTGTTTAAACTATCTTTTACTTCAGTGTTGTACCAGAAAACTTTTGAAGAACTTTTGAATTTGTGTTTGGATGTTATTTTTCATTCAAATTCAAGCAAACCTTCTCATAAAGTGCCCTTACCCTACAAAAATTCCAATATAGCGATTCTGGAGTATAGATAACTGTGTAACAATGGTTCAAACAGAGCAGGTAGCGCACAAGGCACGTATCAACGAGTTGATTACATTAGTTAACAGCAATTTATTGAGTTCACTGGGATCTAATGGATCTTCAGAGCCAGGCTGTTTAAAAAAGGTTTATTTGATTGGAGATTCTTTGATTGAGATATCTGGTGATCCATCGCTAGAGTTTTCGTTTTATTCAGCTCTAGCTCATTTATTCCGTCGTAGAGCAGATGTTTTAAACAGAGGATTGTCAGGCTACAGTTCTATTTGGATGAATGGCCAATATGACAGAATAAAGTCTGAACTGGGATCTTTGGGTCCTGATGAAGTGTTTATGGCTGTTATCCTTATTGGAACTAACGATAGTATTTTACCTGGAAACCCACATCATGTTCCTTTGGACATACATAGAGAGAATATGCTCAAATGGGTATCACTTTTCACCAATGCTTGCCCAAAAGCGATAGTTATGGTGGTATCACCTCCTCCATGCTCTCACAATATGCTTTCAGATCCCAAATCGAAACTCTCAAAGTCTGGTAAAAGTAGATCCAATGAATCAGTGAACCAATACGTTTTACTGTTAAAAGAGCTGGTTTGTGATTTAGGCTTGGAAACTGTCAAATTCATTGATTTATATAACGAGTTACTTTCTCAGGGACTACTTATTGAAGAGTTTCTTACTGACGGCGTACATCTCAACGGTGAAGGGTACAAAATTTTGTATCTCCAGATTGCTAACGCTTTACAATCACTGGAAAATGTACAATTGCCCATGGTTGAACCTCACTTTTCATTTTATACTAATCATCAATAGAAATTTTCATCCCCTGTTCATAGTATTACCAGAACCTTTAGGATTAGCTTCAACATATTCATCCCAGTTTCTAGCTTTATAAGTTTTCATATCAGCTTCGTCTTCATCGTCTTCATCAGAGGATTCATCATCTTTAGAAGACGGACCACCTCCTTCAATGATACCTCCTCTCTTGACTTCTTCTTCTAGATACTCTTCAACAGACATTGTTGGAAGATGCTGGCCTGTTCCCATTACTTGACGCTGAATTTGATCTCGCTTTGTAGCAACAATTGTAAAAGGACGGTTAACTTTACCATCTTTTGATAGTAAAGGAACAGATTTGCTCGTTAAACGAGTCTCTAACTTGTCTGTATAAGAATTGTCAACGTCTCTCCTCCTAGATCTATCGTCTTCGTTTTGAGAAATTGTATGTTGGCTGTTTGCATTTGGGCCTGGAGCAGGAAACCTTGAAACTAAATCAAGCTCAGTATTGAGCATATCCAAGGATGATATAGACTCAACAGCGAATAGTTCAAGTCTTGAATACTCGAGATCACGTATAACTTCTTCATCAGTAGACGATTCAATCATTTTAATCTTTTCTTTCAACTCTTTTTCTTTCTGAAATCTTTCAATCTTTTCAGCTCTAATTGCAGCAGGACTGGTTGGTTTCACATCACGCAGTGTAATTTTACCACTGCTAATAGTATCCAATATTCTCTTTGACAAGACATTCTCCAGTAGTCCATAGTTTCTCATGGTTTTTAAAAATCCAAAGTAAAAATCAATTGCCAGCTTGATTGTGTCCAAACGAGATAGTTTTTGACTTTTCTCTGTCAATTTTCCCATGTAAAACTCTACCGTTAAGTACTTGATATCGTTGGTAGATATATCTTCCTTACCTTCATTAGAACTGAACAGTGATAACTTGTAAATGAATTCTTTGCAGGTATTGAAAGATTTTAAGCTCTCCGCCACAATCTTTTGATAGTCAGCACTATCAGGACGATGCCCTGATCTTCCCAGAGAAGCAGCCAGTCCATTAGCATGCTCAAACTCCTGTTTCAAACTTCTTCCTTCACTCATATCGATATAGTTGACATGTTGGTGTTCTTCCAAAGGCTCAGAAACTTATGGCTCTAAAAACACGTGATATGGTTTTGTCGAGGGCTACGGAAAAACATTCAACGTCTAGTGGGGTGCTCGGAGTTCACTTCCCCTTGTAATTTTTCTTTTTCTTACTCATTTGTGTCTATATAAATAACTCTTCTACTCTCAATTGTGTATCATTCTGCAGTTAAACAATGGCTTGTCAAATCCCTTCTCCCTACAACAATAGCGACCCCAAGTCGTTTGCTTACGATTCTGGCCGTATTAGATGGTTGGTGATTATCAATTCTGTTCTGGACGATGTTAAACAAACCATTGAAATTTTGGATCAATCTACTACTGAAGGAGCTGAAACCGCTGAGCAGGGAAAAACTATTCTTGAACAGGTATCCAAGCTGTGTTCTGCGTTGAAGACTGATCAAGCTATTACTCCATTCTCAGCTAAAGACGTTGAAAAATTCAAAGACCTGGCAAGTTACAACACAGAGTTGGAAGCTCTGGCTCCATTGACCTGGTTAAATGCTCCTTGGTTATACTCCGAGTGCCATATGTACCGTTTGATTGCACTGTACTTTTCTAACCAGTCAAAATGGACTCAATATGATCCATATGCTCGCCAGAAAGCTGATGTTTTCAGGGCTTCTAGCGAAGGTGTCGTCGAGTTGGCTGTTCGCTACAAAGAATTGTCTAAGGAACTTTCAGCTGGAACTTTTAGCGAAGAAGCTCGCAGTATTCTGTTTAGAGAGTTCATTGACATTTCTCTTTGGGGAAATGCTACTGATCTTTCTCTCATAACTGCAGTTTCCGCAGAACACATCAAGTCTCTTCAAGGTGCTGAAACCAGAAAGAAAAATGAAGCTAAAATTTTAGCTAATGATATTGATGAAGCTTACAAGTCATTGGTAAACAAAAGAGAGTTAGCTGACAAGAATCGTGCTGAACTTCAAGTTGATATTGTATTAGACAATGCTGGCTTTGAATTCTATGCGGATTGTTCCCTCATTTTGTTCCTTCTTGATTCTAAACTTGCTGATACTGTCGTGATCCATCCTAAAGTTTACCCTTGGTTTGTGTCTGATGTACTCCCCATTGATGTTTTGTCCATGCTTGATTTCTTAAATGATCCCAAGTTCTTTGAGACTGAAGAGCACAGAGAAGACTTAAACTTCATTAGTCAAAAACTCTCAGAATACCACGTGGAGGGTAAGTTGGTTATTCGTCCTCATGAATTCTGGACAACCTCTTATTCTTTCGATGAGATTAGGTCTGATGGTGCTGGCAAAGGTGTTTGGGAGTATTTGAAAGATTCTGCTCTTGTAATTTTCAAAGGTGATCTTAATCACCGTAAATTGGTAAGAGATCTCCAATGGCCCCGTACTACTCCTTTCAAAGAAGCTATTGGTGCTCTTGCCACTAGTGGGGTGACCGTTCTTACACTACGAACTGTTAAGGCTGACGTTGTTGTTGGCCTCGAGGAAGGACGTGAACAAGAGCTTGAAAAGAACTGGGTAGAAAGTGGTAATACCAATAAACTTGCTTGGGCTTACAGCGGCAAATGGGCCGTTGTTCAATTTTCCGAAGGTAACTAGATTTGTCCATGTAATTTATATTAAAGATATATACATATTGCAATGATTTATATTAAAGATGTCTACATATTGCAATGATTTATATTAAAGATATCTACATATTGCAATGATTCTCATTATCAAGAGTGTCTTAGTAGAACAAATCACCGCCAAAAGGCAGTTTGTGAATTTCACCGACTGCACCAACTGCAATGGGTCCTCCAGAAAGAGCAGAAGCTGCTTTTAAAATAGAGTCAACTGAAGGTGCTTCAGCTTTGGTATCATGAAGTAAACTAGAAATTGAGTAGCATTCGTTGCTTTCAGCTGTGTATAATCTAGAGCTGTTGATGGAATGTTGGATTAATTCAAAATCAATGATACTAGAGAACTCTCTAATTTCTCTAGCAACTGCCTTCACAGCTAATGCTACTATATCAGAGGACGGGCCAGTGATTGTGACGGACAAAAGACCAGCATCAGAGTATGGCCTATATTTTGTTTCAATCAAGGTTCCTGTTGATTGAGCAACCCTAGATAACACACTACCACCTGTAGACCATTGAACAGCAGGAGATCCACCTAGGATTCTAGCAGTAACAGCAAGTACAGGTGAAGGCGAATCTGTAGGAAAGGCAAGTGTGACAGAGTTGGCTTTGGAAGATCTGATTCTAACATCACCAGAGTGAACAAAGGTTGATTCAGGCTCGAGAGGTGCTCCTTCAGGAACATCGCTAAAGTGTTCTGTAACAAGAGCATTAAAGTCTTTTTCTTCAACTGCAATGCCAGCAATAGTAATGTTGGACTTTGTGTATGCTTTTTCAGCAAATTCCTTTACTTGATTGATTGTTACACGACTGTGAGATTCAACTAAGAGCCCATTACCAAGGCCAGTTCTAAACGCTGCTTCATACGCTGCTTCTTGAGAAACAAATGAAGGGTTAGATCTAGCAATCTCGACATCCTTCAGTGTTAATGGAGATACAGTCTCATCAAGTTCATATTTATTAAACAAAGTGTTTTTTATAGTGTCGCTCAATGCTTCAACAAAAAAAGGAAGATTTTGTTTTTGGAACCTGGCTCTTAGAACAATGTTTTCTCTATCATGGAATGATTCCAGTTGACCGCCTAAAAGTTCTGATTCTCTTACCAATCGTAAAGCAGATCTGTTTGAAGTGTTTTTGTAGGCAAATCTTTCCAAGACATGAGATAAACCAGGTTGTGCGTTGAATCTTGATCCAGCTTTAATTATGACCGAAACATCAGAAATAAGACCAGTGCCAGGCCGAAAAGCAGTGTTAACACCAGAAACAACGGAAGTTGCAAACCTTCTATATCCAATTTTGGAAGCAGAAACTCCTCTAACAGATGAAATCATGATTATCTTTATACTTTATCTTTTAAATACAAATGAGTGATGTTAAAGTATTGAGTACAAAAATCCCACCTTGAAAACTTTCATAGTTGAATCACAATCCTACAATATACCAAATTGAAATTGAAAATTACTAAATCCGGTATTTCTTTTTTCATCTAAATCACGTGTGTGTTACCATGACAACCAACGTTTGCTTGAATTATGTTTGTGAAAAAACAAACATGAAATCATATTGAGATCTGAATATATATAGACTATCCAACACATATTAGACAATGGGTAGACGGAAATCCTCTATTCTTCCACAGGGTTACAGAGTAACACCTAAAGATGTCACTCAGCTTCGCGGTCTGGTCGCTCAAGCATTTCAGGAATCACAGAAGACAGTTGCAAGTCACCGAAAGCTTATTGTCTCGCTCACTAATCTACAAGAAATGGCACTGGACGCGGAATTAGAAGACGAATTCAACAATGCCTTTTGTGAATGCATCAACCGTGTTTTGCCAGTGAAGCGGACAGAAAAAGCTGCGGAAAGAGTCGTTAAATTGGTGGAGGGCTTTTCGAAACATATTCAAGAGAAACACGCACCAAAAGAAGGAGAGGAGGACGAGGAACTTGATACAGTTGCTACGAGATTTGCTGACACTGTGATTCGACATTTGATGAGAGGAACTACTTCTAAGGACAAGCTAGTTAGATCCCGATGCTGTCAGATAGTGGCAGCAATTGTTAATGGACTACAAGAAATTGATGATGAGCTCTATGACAAACTGAAATTTGATCTGAGCAAGAGACTTTACGATAAAGAACAGTTTGTACGATTAAACTCAGCTTTAGCACTGACGAGATTACAAGATGATCCGAAAGGAATCACAGACGGAACTTTTTCAATCACCAAAATGCTCTTAAATTCACTTCAGCATGATCCAAGTCCAGAAGTTAGACGTGCGATTCTATTCAATCTTGAAAAAACTTCTTACAACTTACCTTATCTCTTGGAAAGAGCTTCAGATGTTCATACAATGAATAGAAGGGCAGTGTATGCTAAAACTATAAAAGAAATTGGCGACTTTAGACTGTTGAGTATAGGCATGAGGGAAAAGTTACTACAATGGGGTTTGAAAGATCGTGACTCAAATGTGAGGAAAGCTGCTATAAATATGTTTTTAGGTCTTTGGCTACACAATGCAAACGATGATCTATTAGAACTTTTGGAACGACTCGATGTACTAAATAGTACTATTGCTGGTCCTGCGATGGATATTTTCTTTTCAAATCGAAGAGATGCTTTAGATAAAATGGAATTTACTGATGATTTTTGGAAAAACTTGACTCCAGAATCAATATTTTTGGTGAGAAAATTTAATGATTTTTGTATCAAGGAAAAGCTCAACGACTTTTTAGATGATCGTATGCCTGAGTTAACTAAGCTTGGTTTTATCATCGAACATTACTTGAATCAGCTACAACAAGACCCTGCCGATACTGAACTAGAGTTCATGGTGGAACAACTACTAGTAATTGCTGAATCTTATGATTTTGCAGATGAAATTGGTCGCCGCAAAATGTTGAGTTTAATTCGTGATGCTGTTCTTAACAATGATACAATGAATGATGCGTTAATCGAGTGTTCAGTAGCAATTATTCGAAAGTTATCTGTGAAGGAAAGTGATTTTTCGCAAGTTATTGTAGAATTAGTGTCTGATGTTAAGGATAAAGTGGAGGAGTCACGACCAGCAGAAGAAGATGAAGATAGTGCTGAAAATGATTTTGAAGAAAGAGAAACTGCAGCTATAATTAAGTGTCTTTCCATAGCAAAAAGCACTCTAGAACTTATTGAAAAACCTATTGAAGAAAATGTCTATTTATCTTCATTATTTGATACGTTAGTTTTTACAGCTGTGCGAAATCACGAATCAAGAATTAGAGAGCGCGGACTATTTTGTCTTGGATTATGCTGCTTATTGAGTAGGAAACTGGCGATAAACAACTTGTTATTATTTGGACAATGCTTTAGTAAGGGTGATACTAATTTGAAAATGCTGGCTATCCACACTATCAGCGATATTTTGACTGTTCATGGAATTGATGTTTTAGACTTGGAAGATGGTGTTGATACCTTGAGTGTCTACAAAATGTACTATAAATCAGTTCGAAATGACGAAGATCCAGAAACACAAATGGTTGCTGCGGAGTCATTGTGCAAACTACTTCTTGCTGGAATTATTAAGGAACCTGATTTGGTAAAAACTTTGGTTGTTGTTTACTTTAATCCTGGATCTTCATATAATCATTCTATGCGCCAGGCACTTACCTTTAGCATTCCTGTTTATTGCCATTCTTCTGCAGAAAATCAAACAACGATGGCTTCAATTGCCGTTGATTCACTGCGAAGGTTGACTCAAGTGTATGAAACTATTGAAGATGAGGAAATGCTATCACCTACAAACATATTTCAGCAACTAGTTGATTGGACAAATCCAAATCATGTTGTGCAGCTTGATAAAAACGGACAATTGACTAAAGGTGGTGGATCTGATAATACCCACTGTTATCTAGCCATTGATATGATCAATAGATTGTTAGATGACAATGAGCCGGCTAAAGACGAGAAAAAAGGTCTCATTAACTGCTTATCAAAACTTTATATTCCATCAACTGCAAGTTTAGATATGCTGAAGGAACTTTATGATTTGGTTGAAGAGTATATTGCTAATGGCACTACAACAGAGGCATATGCCAAAAATGCGATTTTTAAATTTAAAAATGAACTAGGAAATAAGCTACAAGAGGCACAAGAAAAAGCTACACAACAGGAAGATCAAAAAGATGGTTCTGATGTAGAAGACGAAGTTGATGCTATCAATCTCGATGAATTTCGGGTAAACAATGAAACATCGGACGGTGACAAAAATGAGTTTGATGTTTCTGTTTTGAAAAAAGCTGAATTAGATGAAAAAAACGAACTTTTGGACATTGAAATGAATGATGTTGAGGATGTTGCTGACGAAATCAGCAAAGATTCGGAACCTGAAATTGAGTATGAAGGTAAAGAAGAAGAACTATTCAAAATGTCAAAAAGTATAATTGAAGAAACCAACTTATCAAAAGACGATATTATTGGAGAAAGTGATTCTGTTGAGAGTGAAGATGACTCAGGAACCTCTGATGATAGTTCTGAGATTTCATCTGGTGTGTCTGTGAAGGGAAGTAAGAGGAGAAGAATCGAGCACTCTAAAATCTCCACCTCTAAATCAAAGCAAAAACTTGGCCTTAAAGCTACCCAGACTGTGATAACAAATGAGCAAGAAGAGAAGACTACAAAACCACAAAATTTAAAAATAAAACAAGGAAAAAAATCTAACGAAAATCAAGTCATGTCAATTAATCTTAGCAGTGAAGATGATTTGTGATTTGAGCCTTATATCAAATCAATATTTAAGATAATTATTAAAGTATTGTAACATATATTTCCATATATCCAACTGCTATTATTTATAAAAATTTTGCTATTCAGAGCTTCAGAATTTTTCACAAACATGGAAATAACAATTTAATAAAGAAAAATAAAATAAGTTTACATTGCTTATTATATACACAAATTGTTAAAATAATATTAGATAGTTAGCGAAATGATTCTAACAGAATGGTCTTCACTCGCAATTGCCAACTGAGGATGTTCAGTTAAAAATGACCAAGTAACTCTATTGACTCTTGCTGTTGGACTAAGACTTTGATCAACCAACATTTGATCAATGACTTGGGCATTTCCATTTAATTCTAATTGAATTTTGAAAATCTTGATATCTCCAGAATCCAACCCTACCGCAATTATGTATTTGCCAGATTTGTCATCGAGTTTTAGAATATCAATAGATGTAGCAGGAACATCAGTAGGAATAGTGAGAATTTCTGTCCATTCAGAAACGTTTGATTTAATTGCTTTCCAGATTTTAACGGATTTATCACGAGAGGCAGTTGCAAAGAAGTAGTTGTCTCCAGTAACAGCAGAGGGTTCCAACCATGAGCAGTCCCAAATAATTCTGCTATGACCTTTACCAGATGCAGCTTGTGATAGAGTCAAATCTGTGTCACGACTCCAGACAGACCAAGTACGGTCACGACTGACACTGAGAAGAAGTTTATCATCATGAGAAAAGCGCAGACGAGTAATAGTCAGAGTATGAAAAGTAAGTGGACTACATGCTTCTTGCCAGTTGCTAACATTGGTAGATCGAATAACAGCATGATCCTTACTATTAGCTCTACAAGCAGAAACTAGTAGCTTGTTATCGTGTGAACATGCAATGGTGATCATTTCATATCCATGACCATAAATTTTTTCAATTTCAGGCCATAAAGTGTGTCTTTGAAGCTGTTCTTCTAAAGGAGGAGCAGTAACATCGAGACCATGTTTAGTATAATCCTCAGCTTCTTCATCATCTTCTTCCTCACCTTCCTCAGGTTCGGCTTTACTTTGAGGAGCACTATTAATTGCTTTATTTGACAATGAAAGAACTGGGACAGTTGCAACTTCCGATTCTAGCGAGTCAGCATCAATAGTTTGTCCAACCAAATTATTCAATAAATTCGCAATGAGCTTGGTTGCTTTAAAAACTCGAAGAATTTTTTCGTCACCTCCACTGACAAATAGTCCAGTGCTTAAAGGAGTAATACAAATCATTTCGTAACCGTGAATTTGAGGTCTTGACAACTCATACCAAGATTTCTGATAAGGTGCAAAGAGTCTGGTAGTTTTATCTAAGCTGGTTGTTAAAATATAGTTTCCTTGAGGTGACCATGCAATATCAGTGACGTTTTTAATGTGACCTGTGATACCATTTTTTGATACCCATAAGTCTTGATCAGATCCTTCCTGAGACTCTTTCACATACAGCTTCCATGAACCCATGTTTGTTGAAGAAATAATGCTTGAATTGTCATCTCCAATCCAAGTAGAGTACCAAACACCACCATAAGAGCCTGTAGCGGTACTAGCACCTTTGCTACTGAGTTCTCCAAGTCTGGTAGTACATAGCCAAACTCCTGAAGTTTGATCTGGAATCCATGTCATAACTGAAGAGTCGGCAGATGAAGACATGAGCTCAATTTTACTAGGGTGCCATCTAAGGCAATAGACCCAATCATCATGTCCAATAATTAAAGCGTCGAATTTGATGGAATAAGGAACGTCAGTTCCAAGTTGATAAACAATATTGGATAACTGATCAGTTTCTTCATCGTCATCCAACTCAGAGTGGTGTTTCATGAAAGAATTATCATTATCAATTTGAACAGTCCATATTCTAATATATCTATCTTGAGATCCACTAGCAAGAAGCAAATTTCCATCTTCCAAAGTTCTAAATGACAATGCTCTAATCCAATCTTCGTGACCTTCTAATTTTGTGCTCAATTTAAAGCCTTTTTGACTAGATCCCGTATAAACAGATATGACTTTATTTGTAGTACCAACAGCAACTACCAGCTCACTAGTTTTTGACATTGGAAGTACGCTGATAGCTGAAGTCAATGGTAATGTCATCAGCCCTAAATCAATATCAGTGATGATTTTGGCAACATACTTATCTTGAGTCTTTCCGACCTCCCAAAAGATTAAATGTCCATCAGCAGAACCAGAAACAAAAACATTTGAGTCTTTAGTAGTAGCAATGGTGGTCACTGATTGTGTATGAGTAGTCAATGACTGAATTTCAACAAGAGAACCTGAATTAAAGCTCCACAACTTGATTTCTCCATCAGATGAAGCAGAGATTAAGACTTCATAATCAGCAATAAACTTCACACAAGTAACTTCCTTAATATGACCTTTTTGAGCCAGAGATATGTTTTTTGAGCTCTAGAAAAAATAGTTAGAAATAGTCTTAAAAATGTTTGTACTCACTTACCAAAGGAGACCAAAGATTTACTATTGATCCTCCACCATAAGCAAGAACTTTGTACTTTGTGTTCCAGTCGGCACAGTCTGAAAATCTATTGCCACCAACAGTAACAAATTCAAGTGCTACTTCCATTGTTACAAACTGTTTTCTGTAGATGCTGTTGTCGAAGATGAAGTTGATTGATGAAGAAAAAATTCGTGTGTAGGGTAAATTCAGCCGTACATGAGGTTGCAATATTAATTCTATATTCTGAGAAACTGAAGAATTATTTACAATATATACTTGAGTTTATAGTGAGTTTTATTAACCATGGTGAGTTTTATTCGTCATGGTAAATTTCTAGAGTTCATTTGGAATAAATTTCTAGAGTTCATTTGAGATAATTTTATTCAAAGTAAATTTCTGGAGCTCCAGTAGGTTTCTAGAGAATATACCAAGATACCTATATAAATGCAAATGAATAAAAGAGTATAAACAGTAGGATCTACAGAATATAACAAATTGTAATTCCTACTTAAAGTCAAGTTCCGTAAAGTCAACTCTGTAAGATCAAGTCCCGTAAGATCAAGGTCAAATCCATAATATTAAATTCATAAAATCAAATCCATTTAATCAAATGCATAAAATCGAATTCACAAAATCAAATCCATAGAATCAAATTCACAAAATCAAATCCATAGAATCAAATTCACAAAATCAAATCCATAGAATCAAATCCATAAATCAAATCCATAAATCAAATTCACAAAATCAAATTCACAAAATCAAATTCACAAAATCAAATTCACAAAATCCGATTCACAAAATCAAATTCACAAAATCAAATTCACAAAATCAAATTCACAAAATCAAATTCACAAAATCAAATTCATAAAATAAAATCCAAGATTGAGTCCATAAGGTCAGTTAAAAGTATCTACCTCAAAACATCATCGCGACCATTAGGAGTTCTTACAGATACTTCTTTGCTAGGGCTTTTACCTTTGCATCAAAAGCTTTGCTTCTAATCTGTTCGTCTACCTTATAGAAAGGATTGATTGCTGTTTTCACATACAAGTCGTAAATTTCATTAAAGAAACCTCTAATAGAGTCTTCACCTCTTGATTCGTGTAGCAGTAGAATCTTTATGTTACCTGGAGTCAAGAATGCTGAGATAGGATAGTTATAGTAGGTATCGATTGTTTTCAGATGTAATGTATTTGAAGTCCACTGTACGTCTTCTAGAAGGTCTAGCGATGAATGAAGGATGAAGGGGTTTAACTCTTTCATTTCAGCAGGAAACTGAGTTGTGAGTTAGTTGAACTGGTTGATTACAAGAAAACTTACTTTAGATTGACCATCTCCACCTTGTCTGTAAGTGCCAAATTCCAACTCATAGATAGGAGCGTCTTTAGTACCAATTATGGCTAGGAAGTAGGACATTTTGTTCTAGTGTATTGGAAGAAGACAGAATAGAGGGTCAAGAAAATAAAGCTTAAACGACCAAACCTAAAAACTGATTTAGACCTGTTCCAGTTCAAAATCCCATTATATTGTTTTTAACGATTTATATATGTCAAATAAATTATCAATACCGTAAAGTATCTTGTTCTACAGTGCACAACTGTGTAGTTCTATGAAGTGCTCAGATTAAGTCAAATTGTCCTCAGTTTTAAACTGGGATTTTTCAGTTAACTTTCTATCAACAGTGATTTCAGTTAACTTTCTATCAACAGTGATTTCAGTTAACTTTTTATCAACAGTGATTTCAGTTCACTTTTTATCAACAGTGATTTCAGTTAACTGTGTTTTGTATCGTGTTTCTCAGATTAACGTTCCTCACTTTTGTACTAAACTTCTAATTCTGTCAGAATTGCTTGAAGTTTGCTATATCATCAACAATTGGGTTTTTCGCTTTTCAATAACAGTCTCAGTTTTTCTCATTCTAAATTCCAACTCTGCGTGCTTCTGGCAGTAAAACCTGTTTTCAATCACTGATAAAACATTCTGGTTTAAAACAACATTACAATCCGCACATCTCACACAATCAACATGATATCTAGACACTCCATCAGCCAAACATGCTCCTTCTATTCCAGAACCACAATTTGCACATAGAGAATGGTTACTTATATGATAACACATATGGCACAAAGGTTGGTTATTAAGAATGTAAAATTCTGATTTTTTTGTAAATCGTGATTCCATTCGGGTGTTGCCCTTTTGAAAATCAGTTGTTTTGCAACTAGAGCAGCAGAAGCAGGATTTATGCCATTTACCGGATAAATCTGGCGAGTAAACTGATTTTTTGTAAATGTCGTGATTGCACTCTCGACAAATTCCTTTCGACTTGTTTGAGACTTCAGAAAGGCTATCATTTGTTGCACTGTCGAAAGAGGTGGTAAGAGCAGTACTATTAGTAGATGTGGACCGTGAAGAATTCGTCTCGTAAAAGTCATCATCTACAAGAGGTTTTTTGGAGTCTGTTGAATTAATTGGAAAGTATTTTGAGATATTAGGGGGGTTCATTTGATTATGCTGTTCTTCAGCAGTTACGTCTTCGACTATAGTTTCTGTGATTGTACGATGCGGAACTGACATGAATGGTTTTGTGCTGCTACTTCTTCTAGAGCTGACGCTGTTTGAGCCGACGCTAGTTGAGCTCACGGAGCTGCGAATGCTTTCTGCGTATGATGATTCAGTAGGCGACGAAGTTTTACTACTTCTACCTCCACTACTTTGCCTATATTTTGTTGCTTCTTTGTTGACGCCAAACCCAGCTCGTTCGTAAATGGATTTGGCCGGCGTACCAGTCATGAACGGTGGGAAAGCCGATTCCAAGTTACTCCTGCCCCAGTTTGAGTGTTTGTCCATGTTGTGCTTAGAGGGAGAGGAAGAGAGTGACGTATTAGATTTTTTGTTAAAAGAGTGGAAACACAAACGTATGGCTGCGTGAAAAGGAAAAAAATTCAGGAGTTTTTTCTTTGTACAACCAGTGCTACAGAGGACGAGAGTGTTAAGGTGCAAGCTTTAGTTGGTGTTGGTTGTGGACGGTACTAAACTTGAGAATTTTGAGAATTTTGAGAATTTTGATAGTACTAATCTCTTGAGTACTAATCTTATGAGTACTAATCTTGAGAGATGGTGCACAATTTTGAAAGCTGCAGCACCAGAATCTGTAACTGAAATCTGTAATAAGAGCTTATCACAGAAGAAATCTAAACTGGAATCTTGAAATCTAAACTGGAATTTTAACTGAAATTTTAACTAGAATCTTAACTGTCTAGAGTCTGGAATCTATGGAATTTTACTAGAATTTCAACTAAAAACTTAACCAGAATTTTGACTAGAATCTCAACTAATAGCCTGAATTTTATACTGATTTCTGAATCTCGACTGAAATTTATACCAGAATCAGAATTTCAACTAGAACCAGAATCTCAACTAGAGCCAGAATCTCCACTAAAATCAAAATCCAGCCAACCCAAATTGGAACCCATATTAAACCCAATTTGAACTCAATTTGAACCCACATTGAACCCAATTTGAACCCATATTGAACCCATATTGAACCCAATTTGAACCCATATTAAACTCAAATCAAACCCAATATAGAACCCAATATAGAACCCAATATTAAACCCATATTGAACCCAAGAACCCAATATCACAACTTCACAACCCACCACAATCTGATGCTAAACTCAACCCTAAACAGGAGCCATCAAGGAGCTCCACGGGCAGCGCGCCTTGTCTCACCTTCCCAACCTTTGTGTCAAACTCCAAATTGGGCAAATCTGGTCTCCTTCTTCATCCTAAATCGAGATTTTCTCTTTTTTATCACGTGAGTATTACATAAACAAGTTTGGGAAAAAAGGGTTTGGAACTTTAGTTTTGTCTAATTCTCTTCACTTCACGCCATTGCACTGTGGAAAAGATATATCAAATGGACTTATCTGTTCCAGAACAAGGAATACCTAAATCGGTTTGGAGCTTTGGGTCTACATCTCCTACACAAAGCAATCATGGTGAAAAGCAGCCTTCAAGATTGTTGAGCAGTTCTTTGTTAACTAAACAAAACTCCATGACAAGAACTGACACCTTCAGTGAGTTGTTGGGTAGAGGTTCGTACTCTTCGAATCTCAGCTGTTCCAGGACCAGTACAATGATATCTCTAGCTGAGCCGCCGACGCCAGTTGACGAAGTTTTTACAACGGAGCGGTTTCCAAAACGGCGGGTTTCTGGTGAGCTGCCCGTACGAATAAATAAAAAGCCAAAGTTTGAAGTTGTAGAGAGACAGTTATCGCATTTGGACTCTTTGCCACCGGGGCGGACTTCACGACCAGGCTACTTTTTACTTGAAACTCCGATAATTGATTTACAAACTGATACAAATGCGTTCATTCCATTAATCAGTGCAAGCGCTACCTCATATTCTACCCGCAAACCTAAAAGACCTTCTGCACACCCAGTTTTGCTGTCTAGACCTAAAGTTGAGGATGAAAGAGTGGTTAGAGAAAGACAAGAAATTTTGGATCACAGAAGACGAGAAATTGAGAGAAAAGAGCATGAAGAACGAGTTTTAATGGAACAAAAGGAACAAGAACGGAGAGATCAAGAATTAAAGAGAAAACAAGCTGAACGTAAAGCTGAACAAGAACGTAAAGCTGAACAAGAACGTAAAGCTGAACAAGAGCGTAAAGCTGAACAAGAACGTAAAGCTGAACAAGAACGAAACGAACAAGAAAAACGAAAAGCTGAAGAATTAAAAAAGAATGAAAACGAAAAGAAAGACTCTGGTGAACCAGAAAAATTAACTGATATAAACGACAAGATATCTGTGGACACTTCAAACGATGGTAAATCCAAGTTTTCATTTGATTCTGGAGATGCAAAATCCAAGTTTTCATTTGACTCTGGAGATGCAAAACCCAAATTTTCATTTGGTAATACTGATTCCAAGTCTTCATTTGGTAATACTGATTCCAAGTCTTCATTTGGTTCAAATACTGAAAAACCTGGTTCACCAACAATTGAAAAAACTAAATCACAGGTTGGATCTGAAGATGAACGTCCAAAGTTTACTTTTAATTCTGCAAAGAACAAGTCTCTCGGATCATCAACTAACAGTGACGATGGAAAGCCTAAATTTGCTTTCGGGTCTAACAGTGATGATGGAAAGCCCAAATTTGCTTTCGGGTCTAACAGTGATGATGGAAAGCCCAAGTTTTCTTTCGGGTCTAATAGTGACGATGGAAAGCCTAAATTCGGGTCTAATAGTGACGATGGAAAACCCAAGTTTTCTTTCGGGTCTAACAGTGACGATGGAAAGCCCAAGTCTAATGATGTTAAACCAGCTTTCGGGTTCAACGATGCTAAACCAAAATTCTCTTTTGGATCTGACGATGCTAAACCAAAGTTTTCGTTTGGTTCAAGTGCAGAGTTACCCAAATTCAATTCTAGAAATGAATCCAGATCAATCTCGGCCACTGACAAACCTTCCTTTGGATCTAAACCATCTGTTTCACCAAGAGTCAGTTCCGGTCCTCTATTTGGTACCAATAACTCTTCTGCGCCTACTTCCAATTTCAACTTCAATTTTAATGCGCCCAACACTGGAGGATTTGCTTTTGGAGCAAATGCAAACAATGCAAATCCAGCAGATATCTTTAAATTCCAAGGTGGTGCAAGCTCTAATGGTAGTGCAAATGCTAGCAGAAGTAGTACACCAGGACCGACTAACAGCTATTCTACAAACAACACTTCGTTCAATTTCTCTGCTGGTAACAATGATCCAGCTGCCGTTTTTAAATTTGGTGGAAACAACAATCAAAATAGTTCTTTTGGACCATCCGGGTTTGGTAACCACTCGACGAATTCTTCTACTTCATCTTTTGCTACTGATTTCGGGGGTCAAAATAATTCAATGGGTCATTCAATGGGTAATTCCAATTCAATGAGCCAAAATAATTCCAACTCAATGTTTGGGCAACCATCCGCTCAACCATCAGCTCAACCTCCAAGAAGAATTGCTTCAATTAGACGTCGAATGAGGTAGTTTTAGATATTTTTTTTTTCATTGGCATGCCTTTCTTTCTAGGCGAATTTAATGTATATTCTCATTGTATTATCATCAATTATATCATATCTGTAATTACAGAATGCCTTTGTGTTGGGCTCTTATAGCAACATAAAATGTAGTGGGAGAAATTGACATTTTATTTTTGTACGCATTTTTTTTTTCTCTTCACTCTACTTTCTAGACACAAACAAGACACTATGGACTTTTCAATTGACCCCAGTTGGGGTCCGGACATTGTGGCCCAACTAGAAGACCTAAAGCTCGAACTAGAAGTAAGTTTAGAATCATGTTTTTCTCAACTAGGTTTTAACACATGAGCTTGTAGGAAGGTGAGATTACAGAGAAAGGATTCGTGAAACGGAAAGAAAAGATTCTAGCTACACTCTCGACGGAGTCAACAGAAGACTACCAGCAGGACTCTGCTAGCATTATGACGAGTAGTATTGCGGTGAGTAGAATTCTCTTAATATTGTTTAGTTTTACTAATAAGAACAGAATCCTTCCAGTGACTTTGGATCAGATAGACTATCAGTTAAAACATCGTCGACTAAACCTCCAGACGATTCTAATTTCTTGGACTTTAGCTACGACTCTTCAGGCCTGGAGAATAACCCATATACTAATGTACCTAACTTGGGCGATTCATTCAGTGAAACATACCCAAGTATCTATAGCGAAGTTGCACCGTTACGAGGCCGACATCAACAGTACCTACAACAACCACAGCCTATTATACCTCCACCACAATCTAATACTACAACGGAGGAATTACAAAAACCTCTAGAGCCCCGTGAGTTTCAAGAGTCAGATTTAGGACTCGGACCCGCCCTGTCAAAGTTCGACAATCTCCCTTCTATTCTGCGACATAGAGGCCAGGTTATGCAGAAGAAAACAGCTTTCATTGCACTAGATGTTAGAGGGAAGGAAGTTTCGTCACTTTCGTGGGAAAAACTCTCTTCAAAGTCGGAAAAAGTTGCTCAAGTAATTCGAGATAAAAGTGGACTATATCGCGGTGATCGAGTTGCTCTATATTTCACAGAATCCGAAGTTATGGACTTTGCTGTTGCCATGCTTGGTTGCTTCTTAGCTGGAGTAGTTGCAGTTCCAATGAACCCATCTTCGTCATTCAAAGACACCAGTCAAATATTGAACAATACCCAGTCGCATTTAGTTCTCACGACAGACGCTACTTTGAAAAACCTTAGTCGAATTTTGAGTACTCAGAAGCTTCAATGGCCTAAAGGCATTGAATGGTGGAAAACAAACGAATTCGGATCTTACCATCCCCCATCAAAAAAAGCTGACCCTCCAGCACTTCAGGTACCAGATTTGGCTTACATTGAGTTCTCCAAGTCGCCTATAGGAGAGTTAAGAGGTGTGGTTTTATCTCACAGAACGATTTTGCATCAAATGACTTGCTTGACGGCAATGCTGAACAGTAAGTCAAAAAATAAAGTAGGTCGAGGAAGCTGGGTACTTTCCAATTTAGATATTCGACAATCTGTTGGATTGGTGATAGGCCTACTGCTAACAATCTACTCGGGAAATACCACTGTGTGGGTTCCACAAGTAGCTCTTGCGACTGGTGGATTATATGCCAATATTATCAGTCGGTATCGCATCAGTGTCTTATTATCTGATTATCCAGTGCTTAAGCAAGTTGCTTATAACTATCAATCATTTCCACATTTAACTAGAAACTTTTCAAAAAAGCAGCCAGTTGATTTATCTTCCATTCAGTGGTGTTTAATTGATGCTTTATCTGTTGACACAGAATTTCATGAAATTCTTCAAGATCGCTGGCTAAAACCGTTAGGCAGCAAAAATTATAGGGACGTTGTCGCGCCATTACTGACACTTTCGGAACATGGTGGAATGGTAATTGCAATGCGTGACTGGTTGAAAAATCAAGACAAACTTGGTTGCAATATAATTACCAGCTCTTTGGATGATGAAAATTGCGGTCCTACAGATTTATCTGAAGTGTTATTATCGAGATCTGCGCTGACCACAAATTCAGTAAAAATCGTAACTTCTTCTCCAAGTCGAAATAGCATATCTGAAGACTCAAAAAAGTATGTCAGAGTTGGAGGATTTGGATATCCTTTACCAGATGCTACTTTAGCTATTGTGAACCCTGAAACTTGCATGCTCTCTCCAGAAAATGCTCTTGGAGAAATTTGGATAGATAGTCCTTCATTCAGTGGAGGATTTTGGGGTATGGGAAAGGAAACAGATATCGTTTTCCATGCCAGCTGTTATGACGCCAATGGCCCGGTAGATATGAAGTTTCTAAGAACTGGGCTTTTGGGATTCATTTTTAATGGTAAGATATATGTTCTTGGGCTTTATGAAGATAGGTTGAGACAAAAAGTCGATTGGGCCAACCCAGAAGAAGTACAGGAAATTAAAACTTTGGGTTCACCTTTGATGGAGTATCGTTATCACTATACTTCTCATTTAGTCCATACAATTATGCGAAGCGTAACAAGAGTTTTTGATTGTTCGGCTTTTGACACTTTTGTCAATGGAGAATATCTTCCTGTTTTAGTTTTGGAATCGACGCTGGGTAACGCTCCTGCTGCACCTGGACTTGCACCAAAATACGATTTGAATTCCCTAGATGATTTGGCTGATAAAGCAATGTCGGCTGTGCTGGAAGGCCATAAAGTTCGTGTTTACTGTATTCTGATTACTGCGCCTAATTCATTACCAAGAATAGTACGCAGTGGAAGGTCTGAAATTGGAAACATGCTTTGTAAACGAAAGTTTGATCTCGGACTTCTCCCTGCTGTATATGTGAAATTTGGCATTGATAAAGCAATTCGAGGATTACCTGTTGGTCAAGATATTGAAGGTGGCATATGGGTGCCTGCTGTATCACAGTTAAGATCTGAGAGTCTATTTGGAGCTGAAAAACAATACTCTGGAGTCGATTTTAGGGACGTCGTAATTGATGATAGAACCTCGACTCCTTTAAGTGATTTTCAGTCTATTGTTCATATACTTCAGTGGCGTGTACTTCATCAACCTGATGAGCTCGCGTACAAAACTATTGAACACAGGAGTAGAGAAGGTAGCGGTCTTTCATGGAAAAAGTTTGATAGAAAAGTAGCAACAGTAGCATTATCAATGAAGAATAAACTTGGACTCAAGCCTGGTATGCATGCTCTTTTGATGTACACACATTCTGAAGAATTTATAATTGCAGTTTATGCTTGTCTTGTTGCTGGTATTATTGCAGTTCCTATCTCACCGATTGATTCTAATAGATTACAAGAGGATATTCCAGCGTTATTCAATATTGTTAAAGACTACTCAGTCCGAGCTATTCTTCTTAATACTGAAACTGATTCTTCGTTGAAGGTCAAGGCAGTAGCTCATCATCTTAGGCAATATGAGAGTATTTCAAAAATATCACTGCCTGTTTTTTTCAATACCTCGAAGTTGAAGATTGGTTCTTCTAGTACTCGAGATCTTAGATTTACACCAACTCCAGCATGGATGTCTGATGAAAGCACTTGCATTGTTTGGTTAAATTGGACACCTGATCATAGAAGACTTGCTGTTCGATTAAACCACAAAACTATCATGGGCATGGCTAAGATTCAGAAAGAAACTTGTCAAATGCCGAGTACGAAGCCAGTTGTAGGAAGTGTAAGAAGTGTAAATGGTATTGGGTTTATTCACACTTGCTTCATGGGCGTTTACCTAGGTGCTTCAACACTAATAGTTTCTCCTATTGAGTATGCCCAAAACCCGTTGACCTTTTACCTGACGCTATCTCGATATAAAGTAAAGGATACATACTCTACTCCTCAGATGCTGGACCACGCGTGCGCTTCTCTTCGACCAAAGAATTTCAGTCTTTCAGATACTAAGAATCTAGTTGTGACCTTTGACGGGAGACCCAGAACAGATATTTGCAAAAGAGTGAGAATATTGTTTGCACCTACTGGGCTGGATAGTACATCCATTAATCTTGCGTACTCTCATGTTCTTAATCCAATGATCACTACTAGATCATACATGTCTATCGAGCCTGTTGATATTTGGCTTGATCAAATAGCACTGCGGCAGGGTTATGCTACACTTGTCAATCCTGAGAGCAATCCTAATGCTCTGCATTTGCACGATTCTGGGATGGTTCCTGTTGGAACGCAGGTTGCTATTGTCAATCCTGAGACTTGCCAGCTGTGTAAAGTTGGTGAGTATGGAGAGATTTGGGTGTATTCTGAAGGAAATGTTGCGTCTTTTTACAAGTCAAAAGATCAGTTTCATAATGATAGGTTGACTGGAAAGATTGTTGATGGAAATCAAGAGATTACCTATGCGCGCACAGGAGATTTAGGATTTCTTCATACCGTTTCTCGGGGAGTTTCTGCGGACCTTCAGACGCTATTTGTACTTGGATCAATCGGCGAGACATTTGAAGTTCTGGGTCTCAATCATTTTCCCAGAGATGTCGAGAATTCGGTAGAGAACTGTAATTCCAACATTGTTCGCGGAGGCAGTGCTGTTTTTCAGGCAGGAGGGCTAATTGTGTTGGTTGTAGAGGTAGTTAGAACCAGTTACTTGGCTGGGTTGGTACCGATAGTTGTCAGCACAGTTCTTAATGAGCATAAATTTGTGGTGGATATTGTTGCATTTGTTGGACAAGGCGATTTTCCTAGATCTCGGTTGAACGAGAAGCAGAGAGGTAAAATTCTTGCAGCTTGGGTCACTAAAAAGCTAAATGTTCGAGGTATCTACGGAGTGAATCAAGGTGAAAGAAACTTGATGAAATCGCTAAAATTTGATAGTCCGCTTGACGAGTATGGTAATAGACACTCGCTTGCGAGTATAGATTCTCCAAAGCTGTCACAAGTGACAGAGACCAATTCCTATAATAATACTGGCTAAAAGTCATTATAATATTTATTTATTTCTTTAATATATACAATAGTTTACGTTACCAAACGTTATCGCTTTCACCCTTAACTCGGGGTACTCTGACCTGTTCCCAGTCGTTTTGGGGTCCGAGCTGTTGTAGTCTCTGTGGAAGAGTTAGTATTAGACAGAAATCAGAGATATGAACATACGTAGTATTCTTCTTTCATGTCGACCTTGCGCTTTCCTCTGTCGACCTGAAGGGCTTCTTCTTCAGACATCTATAAAAGTTAGTAGGATCCAGCAGAGGTACTTGATTGTACTTACAAGAGTGACTTTTTCATCATGTAAATCGTATCTAATGGTAGTAAATTCAGCAAGGTAGATGGAGCCTATGAAAAGAGTTGAAATGAAAGGTAAGCCAAAGAGCAAGAAGGGATGTTTCTTTAGTCCTAAGCTATAACGTCCGTATAAAGTCTTTTGCCATGCAGCATACTGTTTAGGAGACATGTATCTTTTTGTTCTAAGAGACATTTTGAGTGATATTAGGAAGGGTTTTAGGGTGGGTTTTAAGATGGGTTGTAGTAGGATATGGCAGGTATTAAAATATGAGTTGTAGTAGGATATGGCAGGTATTAGAATATGAGTTGTAGTAGAATTAGTGGTGGTAACAGGATATAGTACTATGAACAAGATTTAGTACTATGAACAGGATTTAGTACTAGCAGCAGAATTTAGCACTCGTAACAAGACTTGTATTAGCAAGGTTTAGGATTCAGTGATGAAAGTACTAGCAACAGAACTAGTATCAGTGACAAGTTCCAATGATAAAAGTTTCAATGATAAAAATGTCAGTGGTAAAAGATTCAGTTTTCCGTGGTAGAATTCAGTCTCCAGTGGTAAAACTTGAGGCACAAAACTAGTATTCAAGTAATGAAATGAAAAGTGGCAAGGTCCCAATAAAAATCCATTTATCAACTGATCCAACCAAACCTCCAAAGAATATCCAAAAAACCCCTCTGACTTCCGTGATCCTCATCTAAAAATCACCTTCGCCTATACCCGTCGCTTCTAGCCCCCATTCCCTCGTCACCACAACTTCCTCAACGTGTGAAAATGTTGGGCAAGGGCCGACAACCACTGACATTACTCACGTGTTGGGACCGATTCCCAAACTTTTTTGTTGCTCCGAGCGTACGGCTGATACTCGGTTTAGCATATGAATCCCAACAAGATTGTAATTTCGATTCTTTAAAACTGTACTCTTTTTCCTTGCTATTATCAAAGATTTGAGTATTCTTGCTATATTGCGCCATGTCATTCAAGTTCGACTGGCAAATTATTAATGTGTCACTGGAAAAGGTTAACGCACTTCTCGCTAAATCGTCTGTAAAACCCCCAGCAGTGGTAGGCCAAACTATAATCAAAAGCCTGGACTTGGGAAAAGTATCACCAAAAGTGGACCTTTTGGACATAAATCGCATATCTGATAAGGAATTTAAGGGAACATTTTATATTGAATATGATGGTAACGCTCACGCATGTTTCGAGACATTGGTAGAGGTAAGTAGTAGTCTGGCTTACTTGCTTGTCACTAACGAAATTTCAGGCTAATTCTCTAAAACTGCACTCTGACAGTTTACCGTCCTTTCTCAGCGTTGGAAGCTCTCTGGCACGCAGCTCTCTGGTACTGCCGTTACAAGTCACCGTCTGTGAATTCAAGCTTCAAGGTGAAGTTTCCGTGGTGGCGTCTCAAGGTAAAGCAGTCGTTGTTTTCAAAGATGAACCCATAAAATCGTTTGAAATTGTCTCCAGTTTGGACGAAGTTTCTGGTGTTAATGAAATGCTTCGAAAAGAAGTCAGTCAAGAGCTAATTCTGCTGTTCCAGGAATATATTCCAGAGTTGGTTTACGGTTTGAGTGAGTTTGATGAACAGTTGGCTGCTAAAACTAAACCTCTATCAAGTAAAAACTCCTTTACTCAGGAACATTTGGATTCGTTTAGTCTCAGTGTCGAAATGGATAATCATGATATTGTACATTGCAGTGACCCTATTTTCAAATCTTTGAAAACCGACTTACCAAATCCTATTCAGCTTCGGAAAACTAGAGGCTCTCGTAGAGTTATTAGTTTACGTGACAGTTTATCATCAACTACAAAAGTCCCTTTAAGAGCAGCTTCATCGCCATTATGCTCTAAAGATTCTGCAAACTCTTTGAAAAATTCACCTCGCCAGCATGAAAAACTTGAATTATTACCTGACCAGCATTTTGTTCTCACCAATTCTGAACCTGCTCCTCCTGTTTACCATTAATAACAAAAAGACACTTTATTTATTATTCCTATTTATTATTTCATTCCATCATTGTTCTAGGATTAAAATTGCTTTGGCCCCAAGGATCTAGATGTCTCGACAAGTTCCAACGTTCCAATTTCATGATATTTAATGCATCAATATATGGGTGCATCATAAACAAATCAACTCTTCTCTAAAATTGAGTTTAGTAACTTTTCTGCTCGCTCTGTAGACTTTCCGTCCACTTCTGGGTTGTCATTCCGTAGAGCCTTAATCTGTCCTAATATCCATGCTTCTTTTAAACTTCTGGTCACAAACATTAGCTCTTCAGCAGAACGGACCTGGTAAGTTAGATAAATTGCATGACCAAAAAATCATAAACTTACTAAAGAAGTAGCATTTGATTCGATCTGAAATACCTCATTGGCTACGTACCCCCGTTCTTTACCAGAATTCTACAATCTAATGTTAATATCAAGTCTTTAGGTGGCTCTTATAAACTTACTGCAGACATATCAACAATCTGTTTAAAATTAGTGACCAAAGATTCAGACGCAGAATCAACGCGTTCTTAAATTGATATTAGCAGGTAAATCATTCATATTTCAAGTACTTACGAAGCAACACCGTCGTTCGCTGAGGAGTAGCTGTTGATTGAGACATGCCGACAATGAATAGTAATGCTTTGGTGCCCAACTTGAAATAATATGACCGTTGATCTTCTGCGTATTTATCAGCACATTTAAAATTATATTCTCTTATAGAAGCAATTCGCTATAAATGCGCCGGATTCTTATTAAAAACTCAATTGCAGTTAATGCTTCAAGTTCAAAATTTCTTTGGAATTCGCATTGACTGTTCTATCAATTGAATTACGGAATTAAATTAATTTTTATGCTTGGAGGAAATTAACTCTAGAAGCTCTGTACATACATTTTATTTGAATATTTATATAGAGGAAAATTCACCTTATTTTGAATTGAACTATCACATCTGCAATATATTGTATTATCAGTAAAATTCACAACAATGGTTGCTTCAAAATTCCTTTTCGCCTCTTCTGCTCTTTTTGCAGTCTCTTCAGCTGCTGCTACTCCTGCCTTTTCCTCTAAAAAAGTTTCCAGAGGAAATAACTTGGACATTGTTGGTCAAGCTCTTTCTGGTGTAACTGAAGATGTCTCCAAGGCTCAACAAAGTCTCACTTCTATTCAAATGCAATTCATTGCAAAATCTGTTGAAGGTGTTGAACATGATGATATCAAAGCTTTGTACTCTAGAATTGACTCTGAAATTGAAAACGTCTTGTCTTCAATGAACTTTGCCTTAACTGACTCTCCTGTCGCTAGCGCTCTTTCCAACTCTGTCTTGTCTTCATTCTTTCAACAAGTTGTTGGTGCTGTCTCTGTATCTTTAGACTCTTTGAACCAAGCTGATGTTGACCCCAGTGTTAAGGAATCTCTTAAGAAAATGGTCAATACTCTTGAATTGATGTCAACTCAAGCTCAAGCTTTGAAAATGTCTGACAATATCGTCTCTGATATCAAAACTGTTAAAGACAACGTTGCCGCTCACACTTCTGTTGCCAAAATGATCCGTCGTCAAACTGGTGTTCTTGATAACGTTATCACCGGTGTCACTCTTGCCAAACAAAATATTGATGCCATGACCAACAGTCTCGTTATTAAAGGTGGTGAAAACCCTGGTCTTGAACAACTTAATGCTGTTGTCTCTGGTCTTGATAGCCAAATTGACAGTCTTATCGGAAGCGTCACCAAAGCTTTGACTGCTAACAGTATCCAAATGACCCAAGAAAACTCCAATGCTCTTTTGGGACCTTTCTTCAGTTCTGTATCTAAATCCTCAGAAGTTCTCTTGAGCTTCATGACCAACAGACCCATGGACCCTGTTCTTGCTCCTTCTCTCAGAAGTCTTGAATCTTCCATTGGTAACTTGGCCAACTTTGCTGACAGATACAACATGAAGACTCAACAAACCATGCTCATCAACATTAACCACAGAATCCATCTTTTATTTGTTGATACCGCTGCCGCTGCTGCCCCAGTTGCTCCTGCTGCTTCTGCTCCCCCAGCTGCTAAACTTCCTCCTGCTTCTGTCCCTACCACCGCTCCCCAAGCTACTCCTTCAGCTACCACTGTCTCATTCGTCAAGCCCTCCGCCGTTCCTACCAAGGCTTAAATAAGCGTGTCTTGACAAAAAATGTGAAAATCCTAAAGTAAAAAGAAGCTAAATCTTTCTCTTGTTATATCTTATTATTCTATTTATTTATTTACCTTATTTATTATTTAGCTAAAACTATTTCAAATTATTTAAACACTGTTCAAAAATGGAAATTACCAACACCAAAAGGTGACGTTTGATATGAGGGTAAGGGGTTCATTGTGGAAAACGCGAAAAATAAAAAAGAGATTGAAACGAGATAGTAACGGTTTCTCTTTTCCCGTTTTATATGACAACTCCAATTCTCTGATTTTAAATTGTTTAATTATCTAGTTAATATTTGATCAGAGATGTCAAGTGAAACAACTACCAGACGCTCAACGCGTGTTCGCATGCCTACAAAGCTCTATTCACCTACTGTTGATGGTAAGAAACTATCTGGTAATCTGAGAAATCAATTTAACAATTTTTAGGCGAAGAAGCTGGATCAAGCAATGATGAACTATCAGACAGTTCTTCTGATTCTTCTATAGAAGAAGATAATGAACCTTCATTTCGATTAACAGGCCAACCAAAGAAAAGAAAAGCCCCAGGCTCAAGTTCAAGAAAGAAACGCGCTCCTGGAAGACCTCGCAAAATGAGTAAAAGTGCTAATAATCTAAGTGAAGATGAAATTGAAGCACAAGATACTGCAACTTTTGAAAATTTTCTTTACGACGCCATTTTAGATCCTGAAACATCTACTCAAGAGTGTGCAACTGAATGGCTTGAATCGTATAAAGAAAATGAAGTTACTGCCATGAAAGATATGGTCAATTTTATTTTAAAGGTTTGTTAATTTTTTCTTGATATACAAACGTTTACTAACGTCTATTCAGAGTTGTGGATGTGGAATTCCAGTGGAAACTCATGATATTGAAGATGGTGATTCAGCAGCAGATACTTTGGCACAAATTCAAGAAGCTTTTAAATTCAACGCACTGGCAGATTTCCCGCTTATTTCAAAAAAACCAGAGTTTAAAGCATTCAGATCAAATATGATTGACTTTTATAATCATATTATTCACAATTCAGCTGAAAATGGATTGCTTTACGACGATGAAAGATTCATGGAAAATATCAAGATTTGGTTTACGGCAATGACAAGCTCAAATCTCCGTTCTTTTAGACACACTTCTACACTAATCTTTTTAATCATTTGCTCAGAACTATGTAGACTACATGTTTCTGCTTCTCAATCAATTGCGTCACAAGAAAAGGTTCTAATTGCCGAACAAAAGAAAACTCGACCTGCAAAAATGAGAGTTAAAAGTGCACAAAAGGCAATTGAGCTTTCTAATTCTCAAAAAGAATTTTTAGAAGGAATGATGAAAGATATTTTTGACACGGTTTTCGTTCACAGATATCGTGATATTGATCCTAAAATTCGGGCTGAATGTATTCGAGAACTCGGTATATGGATGGACATATTGCCTAGTGTTTTTTTTGAGTCACAGTATTTAAGATATTTCGGCTGGCTGCTATCAGATATTCATGGACCTACGCGTAGTGAAGTCGTCAAGTCGCTTGCCAAACTGTATTCTAACAAAGATAACATTATTGGTTTCCGACAATTTACAGAAAGATTTGCACCTAGATTAGTTGAAATGTCTACCTTGGATTCAGACACTCCCGTTCGGGTTGCTACTGTTGACCTGCTTAGAATTTTGCGAGATCTCGGCTTTTTGGACGATGGTAGCATTGAAATAGTCTCAAGCTTAGTTTACGATAGTGAGGTTAGAGTGAGAAAAGCAGCAGCTAAGTTTTTGGTGTCACATTTAAGAGAACTGGTGCAAGATTTGCATGGAGAGTTTAGTGCAAATGAACTGAAAAAATTACAATCTAAATTTACAGAGCTCAAAGAACCTTGGGCTGCTTTCAAAGGACTTGCAGATCAATTAAAAGTTAGTCAAGCTATTAACGACAACGACTCAATAAACGACCAAGTGGATTTACAAGATCTCTATCCTTCGAGAGTGTCTCGTACTTCAATTGCAGGATTAGCATTATGGGAAGCTGGTATTGGTACTGAGTTAGACTGGCCATTACTTGCAGAACTATTATTGTTTGATTTTTCTTCATTAGACACGACTGGTAGAGGACCTGATGCAAGATTTGTAAATCTATACAATATTGACTCTTCCAAAGTTCTAATTCTACTTGAAGCTCTCTTTGGGTTGATTCAAGGATCGTTAGAGGAGGTTCTAAAGAAGAAAATATCTGATGGAAGAAGAAAGAAATTGACTGATCAAGAAATTGATGAACTTCATTCAGAAATTCAGGAAGGATTGATTGAAATAATTCCCAAACTTCTTGAAAACTATTCCCATAACCCAGAAGCGATAGCTCAAATATTAAGGTTACATGAGCTTCTTGATTTAAGCATTTATCGACATTTACACTCTGAAGCTAAATATTTCGAGCTGATCGATTTAGTTATCAAACAATTCAAAACTCACAAACAATCATCTGTGTTGGAACAATGTGCCAATGTTTTCATCAAAGCAACAACTGATGAACAAGCCTCATCATTTGCTGATGATGCCCGAACTAAAGTTAAAGATCTATTAGATGACACTTCAATAGATTTGCGATCTTTATTGGCCCTTAACCCTGCTTTTAAGAACGCAAATAATGAAGACGATCCAGTTATCCAAAACGTTTTGGAACCTTTATCAAAAATTGACTGTTTGTCTCGTACATTAGATATCACTCAAATTATGGAATCTCCCCTTAAAGAAAAGGAAGATGAAGATGGCCCTGCAGTTGGTACATTACTGAGCCAGAAACTCAAAGAGCTTCTAGCTTCTACGTCGTCTTATAAACCAACAAAAACCACGACTTTGTTGATGGTTTCGATTACGAATCTACTTCGAACTTATACAATGTGGAAATTGAGCTCATTAATCGACAACGCTAAATTATTAGCACCTTCGAATGTTCAACCAAGTCAGATTGATCTTACAGCTGATGATACAGAGTTTGCAACTGAGGTTATCCAAGAGTTTGAATTAATTGTTGACCAAGCAGAATCATTACATCTCCGATCTGTTTGTGCGAAATCTTTACTAGATTTATTGGTGACTGTCAATGTTACCATAGCTCAAGTTTCAGCAACAATATCAGACACCGAGTCGATCAAAAGAATGAGATTGTTTGATCTGCCAAGTACAATTGCTGGAAGTACTCAACGAGAAATTATGGGACTCTTAATCAAAAAAGAAAAGAGGTATGCTAGGAAGTCACATATCGAGATAGAAGTTGGCCCTCAAGATTCAACATTCAAGCAAGCATTACGTGCTAATGCTTCATCACAAATTGATCAAGATACACTTGATGATGGTATTGAGTCTAGTGACGAAGAGGAATCAGATACAGAGGATTTCGATACTCAAAATGCTACCCAACAAGTTATTCGACATGATGATCTGATAACTCGGTCGCGAAAAGTTTCTAATTCTTATCAACGCACTTTACTTCTCGACCACGATTTATGTCAACTTGCAGCAAAGATCAGAGTGTCTATCCTGGCAAAACTCATGGACCAAAGCTATAGCAACAGATTACTATTGAATCACAAAAATTTGTCGTTATTATATGGACTTGTAGTTGGAGCGAATATTACTAGTAGTACCGAAGTTTCAGCAAAAAAACCTCGAAAAAGACAGGCTGAGCCTGATGAAGAAATTGAGCTAGAGGCTCCATTACCGGTAGAAGATGACCAACCTGATTTTCCATTAGATGATGAAGATGTAAATATTAACAATAAACTAGAAGAGACAATTGCTACTTTGCATCCATTAGCAGAAGAAGAGGAAGATGAAGAAGCGGAAGACGAAGAAGAAAGAAATGAAAAAGAAGAAGAACAGAAAACTGATGAAGCAATGCAAACTGCTTCAAATCAAAATGACTGAAAAAAAATAATGGATAAGCCCTTTGCTAATGATTTTATTTGATGTCTATTTAAATGTAAATGTATTTTTCGAGTTTAAGAAATGAATTGTAGACTACATAATTGGAAGAAATATTATTCAATTTTTTATATTTTTGTTAACCAAGACTTGTTTTTCTAGTCAACTGAACAGTCAATATTTTTCAACTATCATTATATTAATTAAACAATCGTTATAGGAAAAACTATAAAAATGAAATTCGATGGGGTTTTTATTTTTTTTATCTACAAAATTAAAGCTGCAGCTCCTGCAATAGCGGCAGCACCGAAACCAAGAGCAGTAGCGCCAGCGCCATTGATTTGGGATAAGGTAGATGTGTTGAGTGATTGATTAGGAGTGGAAACAGTTCCATTGCCAGTGGGAGTAACCATGGGCAAAGTACCATTTTGCATTGGGAGTGGGATAGTAGTAGTTTCATTTGCCATCTTGTTGTTTCCAGTAGATGAATCATAGAAAATTCTAACTGCAATATTGACATCATTAGGACCTACACTAGATCCAGCAGGAATAACATAAATGTCATAAACACCGGGAGTAGTTGTAGGTCTAGCAGCAATAGAGTTACCACTGTAGACGAGATGGTCAGATCCATCATCTGAGAAAGTAGCTCCAGCAGAATGTAAGGCAAATTTATTATCAATAACATTCAAAAATTTGTCGCCAACTTGGATTTTTCCGTCTTTTGTAAAAACACCGACAACATCTTTTTGTGCACCAAGTTGAACAACGTCACCAGTTGAACGGAAAGGTACATTTTGAACTTGAGAGCCAGAACGAATAGAAATAAGTCCAAAAGGAACTCCGACTTGAATTGCTTGGGAAACAGAGGCAAAAACAGCAATAACACCAGCAGTAGAGAATTTCATTTTATAGTTTTCTAGTAGAATTTAATAGATGATTGTGATAGAGCAAATGCAATGCAGTGTAATTAAAATGTTTGTACAATGTGAATGCTTATGAAAGGGCCAAAATAGTATATTTATGAAAATATAGAAATTGAAAGAAGAAGAAGAAATGAAGAGAAATCCAGTCTCTTTTATAGACTCCAGATTCAAGATAATTTCAGAAAATCTGTTGTCTGTAACGAGGATTATGTTAATTGTTGTCTTTGTTGACAGTTTGTTGTTTTGACGTTGTTGTGACAGTTTCAACAAAATGTAAGCAAAAAACTGTCATGAGATATAAGCGTGATGCTTAGGAAATTTTTAATGTAAAGCATACCAGCATGTCTTTTGTGAAAATGTATTACAGAATTTTCAATATATATTCGAAAATTTACAATTTTTAAGCTTAGAAATATAGAATGAATTTGGTAGGTGATATGTTTAGTTTTCCATGCCTGATAATTATACATGTATGATAAAGATGCAGATACTGACCGATTAGAATTGTCGTTTGAGTATCATTGTTCTCAACCACAGTTTACCTCGATAATGTCCAAGTTATATACGACTCTCAATGACGTTTGTATAAATATTTTTGCCCAATCAGAATTCTGAAGACCTGTTTCTGTTGAAAAATTCTTAACTACGCAGTAGCAGAAGACATATTCCTAGCGAGATAGACTCAAGGAATTCGGAGTAAATAATGTCTGTCATTATGGAAACACGGGGAACTGAAAAATGAAAATAATAATCAAGTAATAAACATGGTAAAAATAATACAAATCAATAAATAAATGTTATTGTGATATCTGATTAATGTGCAGCCTTAGGAGCGTTAGGGAGTTCAGTGACACACTCAGAAATGATTTTCAAACCCTTTTCAATGTCTTCTTCAGAAATGACTAAAGGAGGTGCGAGTCTGATGATATTCTCGTGAGTGGGTTTAGCAAGAAGACCTCTATCCTTCATCAAGACACAAAGGTCCCATGCAGTTCTACCATTAGTCTTGGATTCATCAATAACAATAGCATTCAGTAAACCTCTACCTCTGATTTCAGAAACAATACCACTGTCTAGTAAAGGTTTCAAACCATCTCTAAATTTCTCTCCAAGAGAAGCAGCTCTTTCAACAAGATTTTCATCTCTAACGACTTCAAGAGCAGCAATTGCAACAGCACAAGACAAAGGGTTACCACCATAAGTAGAACCGTGAGTACCAGGCTGGAAACAAAGCATGATTTCCTTTGAAGACAAAACAGCTGAAACAGGTGTGACCCCACCAGAGATGGCCTTACCTAATAAGACGACATCAGGTTTAACATTAGAGTGCTCAACACATAAAAGTTTACCAGTTCTTGCAATACCGGTTTGAATTTCATCAGCAATGAACAAGACATTGTGCTTCTTACAAAGAGCGTGGACCTTGGAAAGGTAGTCATCAGAAGGAACGACGATACCGGCTTCACCTTGAATGGGTTCGACGAGGAAAGCAGCGATTTTGTCACCAGCATTGTTGAAAGCCTCTTCGAGGTCGCCAATGTTGTTGTATCTCAAAGGCTTGTTAGAACCGGGAATGAAAGGACCAACGTTTTCCAAGTATGGGCCATAGTTTTCCTTTGCTTCAGGATCAGTGGACATGGAAACGATAGCCAGAGTTCTACCGTGGAAGTTTTCGGTGGCAGATAAGACCAGAGCTTCGCCTTCAGGAATTCCCTTCTTTACGTAACCCCATTTACGGGCAAGCTTAATAGCTGTTTCGACGGCTTCAGCACCAGTGTTCATAGGAAGAACCATTTCGTACCCAAAGTATTCGGTAATGAATTTAGCAAACTCACCAAAGACATCACTGTGGAAAGCACGCGAAGTCAGAGTCAATTTTTGAGCTTGTTTAACAAGGGCATCAACAATCTTAGGATGGCAGTGACCTTGGTTAACAGCAGAGTAAGCAGAGAGGAAATCAAGGTATTCATTTCCTTCTGGGTCCCAGACGTGGGCACCTAAGCCTTTAGCCAAAACCACGGGCAATGGATGGTAGTTATGAGCAGAGTACTCATGTTCATAATCAATAGCAGTTTGGGAAGAGATATTCACTGACATTGTTGGATATATTGAAGGTTTTGGTTTGAAGGAAGACATAAAAAGACAAAAGATCCAGCTTTTATAGGGCTTTATCTGGTCCTTTATATACTCAGTTGTTGAGCACAAACTTTGCAAGATCTCTATGCGAAACTCAGATTGCAAGATGATTCTTGACTTGAGCATTACCGCTAAGTGACTGAAGACGCGAGACAGAGTTGACAGTTGATCCCTATAGGCAACAGATGGAGAGAGTTTTTTGATACGCTCAATCCGGTTAGGTACCCAGCGTAACCGCCAGCCCTGTCCAGGCTTTTCCAGGGCGCCGGCAGCATGTCAATCACGTGAAAATAATGTAGACTAGCTTTATTTGAAGTTAATTGATTTTCGCGATAAAACGCGATTTAATTAGAATATAATGTATGGACGCGGTTATTGGTCTTTTAATTTAATTGAAGTCCAAAGGGGAAAACACTCTGAATTTTTCTGGTTTGCTTATTTTTTGAGCTTTTACCTTAAATTTACTATCAGTTCATATAAGATTATACACGTTAGCAAAATTCAATCATGTCTCACGATTCGAAACGAGTTCTAACTCCTCAGTATTATGCTCCTAAGCTTCCAGCTAGTGCTAGTATTCCTACTGCTGTTCAGCTACCTTCAGATTATCCAGTAGAGAGCACTTCTTCACATCCTGCACTTCCGGATAGCGTTCAGTCTAAACTTCTACATGTTGGTATGCGAGTACGTAAACATGTAGCGGACGGTCATCATACTGGGTCTATTCCGTCATATCAATCAAATTACAACTTTGGGGCTGCAACTAGCTCGTTTTCGGGAGACCCATCAATGCGTCCGGTGTTAGCAGGCAGAAATATTTCGGCACCAGCCCATATTAACACTGAATTAAACACTGGACTTAATTCTGGAAATTCGAGATTTCATTTGAAAAGAAACAGAAATGATGATGATAATGCAGATACAGATGATGATATGGAGACCGATGATACTTTTGAATCAAATCAATCAATGGTACAGCCTATTCGAAGGTTGGCTTCCATGACTTCCAATCAGACTCATAAATCAAACAGACAGACTCAATTTATAAGTGATTTTGGTGAAGCTGATTTTCTGGCATCTAGAGAGTCTTTAGATTAAGTTATATCATTTTGTTTATATTTATTTAGGTTTTTTTAATTGATATTGGTATTGTTATTGGTTTTGTTATTGATATTGGTTTTGTTTTTGGTATTGATATTAGTATTGTTATTGGTATTGGTATTGGTATTGATATTGATATTGATATTGATATTGATATTGATATTGATATTGATATTGATATTGATATTGATATTGATATTGATATTGATATTGATATTGATATTGATATTGATATTGATATTTTCGATAATTTTGGTATTGTTCTTATTGTTCTTATTGATCTAATTGTTATTACGTTTTCGTCTTTTTCATGTTTTATTGTTTTATTGTTATTTATTCCCATCATTACCATCATTATCATCATTTTCACAATTGCTACCTTTTTAAAAATTATTTCTAAATTTACCAAAATAGTATGATATATATCCAAGATAATCAATTTAATGATTTAAACACTCAAATAATTAGTATTAAAAGGTTCTCATTGAATTAGAAATTATTTATAAGCGATTGAAAGTAGATGCAAAAAAAAAGTTTTAATCATTATAGACACGGTAAGATTGATCAGATCTTCAGATTGGTCAGTTTTCTTGAAACTCATTGTTCAAAATAATAGGATTCCTGGTGTTGCGAGCAACAGGAGAAGGTGGGACAGGATAATGATTATTGGAAAAATATGGAGTCTGGGAAGCTTGAGAATAAAAGTGTGATTCTTCATTACCTGACAAACTAGTGTGCTTCATTATTTGAAATAGTTCACTGACAGCATCTGAAATCGGGTTATAAATTGGTATTGTGTGCATGTCATGAACTATCCCGTCTTCAGAATGATCGTTAAGTAAGTCGGCAGCTGGCATCAAAACTGACACATTTGTGTCCCCGACCATGTTGCTTCCAGAAAGCATAATATTTTGATATTCCCACGATTCCAACAGAGATGACTTTCGTGATATGCTAGTAGGCCTAGCAAAATGTGTTGATGACATAGAGGCAGTTCTGTAGTACGAACTAGAAGGGCTTGTTAAAGAAGGGCTTGAATCTATTGTACTAGAGCTATCAAATGCTGGGAAGGGAATTTCTTCGTGATAAGCATCAGTGTCAAAGAAGTTATCTTGTTTTAAGGGAAGTGTCATTTGGAGAGGACTACTGGTAGCCGTATTTGAGTCGAAGTGTTCAAGAGATATTATGGACTTTTGATGGCGTCTAGCTTTGCGAGGCCTAGGCGCCACGAGTTGTGGAATGTCTACAGAGCTGGACATTTCACCGTAAGCAAAAAGTTCATCGATACTAGTCGATCTTGGAGTATTCGACATTTAAAAGATATGTAAAGAAAGGAGGTAAAAGAAAAAAATATAAAAAATAAGTTTAAATTTAAATCGGAAAACAAGAGTTTGGGGTATGTGAGAGGAAAATATCAACAAAGATGGAACCGTTGGAAATTATTGGGAGATCTGGGAGACAAACTTATTAAAACCGAAAACGAGGATTAATTACCTGGAGACGCAGACTTATGACCGTTGCGTGCTAGAACAGGAGGAAGTTTGAGCAGCGTCTAAGGATACCTAACCGGGCATTGACTCAGAGAATCGATTTACTTGTACGCACTTCTCGCTTCTCATCTGTAGAATTCACGCATCTTTTTAATGCAGCGGTGATGCACGCAATTACCCGTTGTCGTCTTTGAAAGATCCCTCAAATCACCCCTTAAAAGTTAAGTAGAAAGGGTTCTGTTACAAGATTACCTTGTATCGCATCTGTCATATCAACTGCATGGAGCAAATATTTATGTCCAGATGCATGCAAACGAAAAGACCGTTTTGGTGATTTTCACAATCATTCAGATTTTCACAATTGTTTTTTCACTTGTAATTGAATGTTAAAGTAATTTGCAATATATTTTTTCAACTTTCATAAAATCTGCAATATATATTTTTCAACTTTGATATAAATTGCAATATATTCTTTTCAACTATCATAATTTGCAATATATTCTTTTCAACTATCATACTTTGCAATATATCCATTTCAACTATCATACTTTGCGATATATCCATTTCAACTATCATAATTTGCAATATATCCATTTCAACTATCATAACTTGCAATATATTCAAGTACTTTTCAATTTTTCAACTTTCATGTAATTTGCAATATACTTAACTATTTTTCAACTATAATATAATTTGCAGTATATTCAAGTACTTTCCAACTTTTCAAGCAATAGCTTTTTTAAGATCAAGGGTTTCTCCAGTGATTCGGAAATAAAGATCTTTAATGTTGCTAGTAGCTGATTCAAAATGAGAAGAAGCATCGTAAGAATTAGAAATAAAAACATTGTCGTTTGTACCATCTTCAATCGGCTCATAAATGTCGGTAATTCCAATAAATGTTTTCTCTCTTGGTCCAAGAAGTTCAAAAGCTGGCTCAATTTCTTTTTCAGCATCATCAGTTTCAATAATTGTTGAAATAATGGCAATATAATACCCATCTGCGCAAACTTGATGGTTTGAAGATAAGACGGCAACATAAATATCGTTTTTTCTGTTCAACTGATTTTGAGGAATAATGAGTTGTAATGAATCCAAGTTGTCAGTATTTGGAACAGGATGATTCAAAATACACACTGCTCTAACAACTTTTTGTCCAGTTTTACGGACCTTTTCAGGAAAGTATGTGGGATCCCCAATAACAATTGGAGCATGAGCAGTCTCATCTCCAGATTTCACACCAATAACTTTACCGGAATCGTCATAAATAGCACCGTCAACTGATTTGTTAAGCATATAAGTACCACCATGAACAGCTGACATGCGAGCAAAACTTTGTGGAAGCTCACCAAGACCATAGAGAGGATAGATGTATGGTGATTTTCCGTATTTTGAAATAGAGTGCAAGTACATTGTAATTCTTTCAATAGTTTCACGAGCAGGTTTGGTAAGGTAGTCGTCATTAGTCCATAATGCCATAGCGTGACCAACAAAGTCTCTTGTACCATCTTCCAAGCCAAATTTATCATAGATTTCAGTCATGGAGTTAACATCCAAGTTTAGTCCTTGATGAGTAGATTTGTCGTCATCTTCAAATTCAGCAACGAATTCAAAAAATGACTTTAATCTCTTCTTCTCCAATAGTCCCATCAAGGAAGAATTGATGGCTTCAGATTGCGACGCAGGGACCTTAGCAATCTTACCATCTCTATAAACGTAAGATCCTGCAATAAGAGTAAAATCAAGATATGGTAGAACGTTTGTTTGAGTCAAAATCTTTGTCAATTCTCCTCCAGCCATGACAAACTTTGGAACCAAGTCAATATTCCAGTCTCTATCTCTACCATACTTTTCAGGTGGAATTTCACCAGACTGGAATTTCTGATAGAGTTTTGAAAGGTTCAATGAAGCGCTCTCACTATGTTACATCTAGTTAACATTTTGTAATATTTCAATTTGCACTGAATACATACCCACCATAGTGATCTTGACGGTCAATGTGCAAGACCTTCTTTCCTTCTACACTCATGATACCTGAAAGAACGCATTCAATCAAGCCTGATGGCATTAATATCTAGTGAGAGCATTGTTTATTATTAACTTACCGGTTCCTATTATTCACTGGTTAGCAAATGTCATTGTAGCTTCTAGCTCCTATATCTAGATATACAAGTCTTAAAAATGCCATTGTAGCTTCCAGCTGCTCCTATATCTAGATATATAAGTCTTGAAAATGCCGCTAGTCAATTATATGTGCATGTACACTTACCGAGAACGATCACGTCGTAGTTTTCATCCATTTCGAATTATATTGTTTCTGCCAATTGTGATTCAAAGTGAATAAGAGGGTGGAATGAAATATAAAAGAGAAATTTAAAGGCTTCACTGTCATCTAATATCTGCCATAGTTACTCCTGACTCCTGAAATTTCTAATGTTTCCAATCTCGATTATTCGAAAGTCCTGGATTTCCCTTAAATGTAGGTTACACAGTAGGCGCAAGTACAGAAATTAGGGGTGAAATCAGGGACGCCGTTATCCACAATTGCGTATCATCAAAGTGCTCAGTTGGAGATTCAAGTCTTTATAAAACAAAATTATATAACTCAGAGATGAACTACAAATTTAGTGTTATACAAATGCAGAACCTAGCTATATATTTTAAACATATCCTGCTATTTCAGAATCTATCCAGCTATCCCAGAATTTACATTCCAAGATTTTTAGCTATTTCATATTCTAAAATTTTTAGCTATTTCATATTCCAAAATTTTTAGCAATCCCAAAATTCATATTCAGCTTTAACAGGCACAAACAATTTACAAATTCAAGGATAATCATGTAACAACGGTCTACGACTTGTACCAGCATTGAGTCATTAGAAAACTGCTATTAAGAACTTACAATGCGTTTTTTAATTGTCAATTATTACTTTTCATCATATTAGCAATTAGGACTCTTCATCTGCAGGTGACATTTTCTTATTCACAATTTAAACTCCTCCACACTTTTTTTTTTCTACGGGAAATTGGTTTTTAAGGTATTCAATTATGCCTGGTAAACTGCAGCTTCCAATTGTGGTTCTAGAGAACTGCTCTGTCAGACCTCTTAGTGACACTATCAAAAAGTCTATTTTTACAAAACCTCTAAACCTCACAATCAATCAAAATGAACGATGGGCTATCACCGGCCCGAGGAAGAATGAATTGCTGAATATATTGGCTGGTCGAAATATAGCATACCCTTCTTTAAGCAGAAAGTATCCTTTCTTGGAACAAACTGTATGGCCATCTCAAGTTATCCAATTCCTAGAGTTCAAGGGCTCTATTCCTGTGTCGCACTTATCTGCTAGATATGAGTTCTTCAGAGATGAGTTTGACTTTTCTTTAAACGACTTTTTGTGTCAAGCGCTTGGAATCAAAAGTGAACAACATAACCATGAAATAACTCAGCTCTCTCACAAGTTGAAACTTGACGGGCTAGGTGATAGATGGGTTGTTGGCCTCAGTAATGGCCAAATGCGTCGTGCTAGATTGGCAAAAGCCCTGCTGAAACACCCGCGATTGCTGTTATTAGATGAACCTTACTTGGGTTTGGATCCTTCAAGTAGGCAAACTATTTCTGATGTCCTTGAATTGATTCCTCCAAATCCTCATGTTATCCTTGGTTTACGTCTTCAAGATCGTTTCCCAAGTTGGATTACTCATGTAGCTATTGCTGATGCTGACGGTATTGTCAAAAAAGGCCCACTTCATGAGGTTGAAGATACTCTTCAACAATTGCGATTGAAACAAAAAGAAGAAACTGTTGCTATCATGAAAAATCATACTGCAAGAAGAAAGCGCGCTTCAGCATCTGACGATGTCATTTTGAAGATTGATAAAATTTCAATTGGATATCGTGGTCAGCCAGTTTTGACTGATCTGTCGTGGAAAGTTAAACGAGGTGAGAAATGGCACTTGAGAGGTGATAATGGTTCTGGTAAGAGTACTTTACTATCATTGATTACTGCTGATCATCCTCAGTCATGGAACTCAAAGATTGTAATCAATGGTAAACCCAGAAAAACTGGATCTCAAAGTTACTTCAGTATCAATGAAATTATTGGGCATGCTGCTCCAGAAATACATGCTTTATTCCCATTGAAACTATCCGTGTTTGATGCAATTTCGACGGGATTTATTGTTGGTTCCATGATTCCACCTAGAGATAAACTGACTCAAGTTCAAAGAGACCATCTTAATAAATTGATAGACGAATTCAAGCTGGATCCTGAACTTGAATTAAATGAACTTTCAATTAGTGATCAGAAAACAGTATTGTTTCTACGTGCGGTGGTAAAAAACCCTGATATTCTCATTTTAGACGAAGCTTTCTCTGCAATGGATTCATGGAGAGTTGAACAATGTAAACTTTTCATGAGTTCTTGGGAAGGTACTGTGATCACTGTTGGTCATATTGAAGAAGAATTACCACTTTGTGATAAATACATTAGACTACTCCCTTCATCTAATACTTCAGAAAAAGGCATTGTGAATGCTCAGGAATATAAATCATAGTGTGGCCATTTCGAAACATTAGATTATTATGTACAAGACTGAATATATATATCAGATATCCTGATTTTTAGTGAACTGTTCTATTTGTTCATTTTCATCAATTTTGAGTTTTTCCAAATCAATCTCCGGCATTTCATCATTTTCTTCTTCATTTTTGTTTTCTGTTTCAAATCTTCGGAAAAGATCAACTTCATCACGAAGCTCTCCATCTTCTTCCAACTCTTGCAAAAATTGTTCATAATCTTTATTTTGTCGGTCAACACTAGTGTCATCTTTCTTTTTACCTTGCTGTACCAATGAATCTTGGAAGGCTTGCTTATCGTTGTACTCGTTGGCCATACGCTTAAGTTTCCATTTTCTTGCTTTAGCTCTTTTTTCTGATGCTGGGTAAAACTTCTTCACAAGTATGATTTCAGGCACTCTATCTTTATCTAACTGTTCCCAAAGTTCGTGATTATAATTTGTATTCACTAAATAATAGCCCATCGCGTTATCACCTGGATGTAAAATGCGACCTAAATGAGATCGAACATAATACGTTGTGTCATTGACTCCAAAATCGACAGTTCTTGCAATCGTAATATCAGCCAGCATCAATTTACCATTTCCTTCACCAACAGGCTCAACATCTAATACAATAAACTCAGTCATTTCTTTAGATGTCGATAAAGAGTTGAAAGGCGTCCGCCAAAAATTGCTTGAAGTAAGTTCTTTTGTTTTCAGATTCGTTGGATCCAAGAAGTGAATTGTATTTGCAATCTTGTTGCACAACACCAGTCTATTGGAAAATCCCATTGATCCAGCAACTTTCTTTGGAAGAACAACCAAATCATCTTTGCAAATAGGAACGATTTCAACAAAAAATGTGTATTTGTAGACTTTTTGAGAAGTGTGACTATCTTGAGAAATGAATTCTTCGCTGTGTTTCAATTTTATAGGAACAATTCCAGATAAGAAGTCTACCATTTTCACTGCGTGTTTTCTTTGGTTGTAAAAAAAGTCCAGACCTTCTTTATCTTCCTGAATTGTAACAGTGTCTTTATGCGCATTGTTCTTCAATATGAGTTGTTCAAGGTAATAAAAGGTCCTTTTGTGTGTTACCTTCTGTCTGATTTGTACGCTTGCCACCCAAGTATTTGCAGTATATGATTTAGCACAAGCAGGACATTGGCCAGATCCTTCCACAAATTCAGCTTCAAAGGATTGCTGTATCAACGTGTTTTGGAATTCTTTTGCTTCACCTTGAACCTTTACTTTGATCTTGATTCGTCTAGAGTGAGGTTCAGTCCAGATAAAACGGGCGTCAAGTAATCTAACTTTACTCAAACCTTTCAATCTTTTCAAGCAAGCAGCCAGTAATTCTCTACTCTCTGGAGGAGCAAATTGCCACTGATTTGGTGGATTGAGAAGTTTTCCACAGTTTTTGCAAAAAGTTAAATCGCCATGCTTTTGTATTCCTTCAGTGATATCTACAGAGAGTCTAACACAATCAGCACACATTGCTACCCCAGTAGCCTCCATGGGCTTACCACAATTGCAACAAGCAATGATGGGATTTGTGTGCTGAGGAGTGAATGTCACTATCTGTTGATCAATTCCATTAAAACCTTTAAGATCCATTTTACTATAGTTTATGGCAAATATAATGGGAAAGAAAAGAGTTGGTATGAAAAATATCAATGGGATAAATTGTAATGATTTATAAGATTGGGACTTTTTTCTTCTATATTACTAAATTTGAAATCATATATTAAAATTGTTTAGTGTTTTACAATCGCAGACTTTGGTACCAAACTAGCAACTTTAGATACTGTTGGTGCATAGTGCTTCTCTAGCAACAATGTTTCCCAAATGGTTGCTGCTTCAGGATTACTATGCTCAGGCTGATCAACCTTCATTCTATAAATTCCATTCGACACACGATCTTCAGTAGAAAATAGACAAGGAAGAGTAGGGAACTTTTTGGTCATTTTATCCAAAATCCTAAGTGCAGCTACAGCTGATCTCTCAGGCATATGAAGACTTGCAATCATCAACCGTTTGGCAAATGCTTCTACTCTTAATTTTCCAACTTGACGTTGCCTAAAGAAAATAAATTCAAATGATTTCACAACCATTTCCATTTCTGTAGAAATATTAACTTTGCGTTTGAATTCACCAAGTTCGGGCCCATTAGCAGCTTTCTTCAATGGATCATTCAGTCGGAGTGTTTTGTGAGAAAATTCAAGGTCAGGATTGATACTCAAAGAACACAATGCAGAATAGAAATGATTAATGAAAAATGATAAGTCCAAATTCATGGACTCACCAATTTGTCCAGTCAATAAGGCAAATGCAGTAACAACACAGAGAAGAGCTTCACGAGTCATAGACTCTTTGAATTTGAGTTCGCCGTTTACTGTCCACATGTGTCTTTCTAAAATCAACTCTCTTAATACCTCAAGTAAATCTCCAAAAAACTCGGCGTTTACTAAATGTGCAAACTTGGCTAAACCTTCAAGTGTACTAGGCATCAAATTAGTAGATCTTTCTTTAAGAATATTAAAGTATAGAATGAAAGTAAGTTTAAGCGTTTCTCCTTGAATACGCTCTCTTTCTTCAGCAGATACAGCGGTTTCAGCCTTTCTCATTTCTTCCTCAATTTTCTTATCTTCCTTGCGAGCTTTTCTCTGCTTTTTTGTCAAATGGACTCTGTCTTTTTTCTTGATTTTTTCTCCTTCAGGTTTGTCAATGGTGTCTCTACTTCCCTTTGCAGCAAGTTCAGTTAGTAATCTCAGATACAAGAAAGAATCAATGACAGCTTCATTAACGTTGAATTTTTTTGCTTTAACCATTTTTGAAATAATTTTCATGACTTCAAAACTGACATGACCCTCTTCATCAGCTGAAAAAATCTCTTTAACTGTGTTGATAGCTTTAACATAGGTAACATCGATAGTTTTCCTACTAATTTTATCGATCACTATGGCAATGAGGTTTTCCCTAAAATTAAAATGTGGGACACTTTCTAATAATTCACAACTTGCCATGATAGCAGCCATTGATAAAATGTGATTTGAGTCTCCAGGTTTACTTGATCTGCCTCTCTTTGAATGTTGAGCCAGCATTTCAATATATTCCTTGTAATTGAGTACCAAAGACTCTTCAAAATCTCGTAACTTTTTAATTTCCTTGGTGACTTTTTCCTTTTTCTCTACTGCAGTAAGAGGTCTAATTCTATAACCGGGAATGAGATCTTTAAACAGAGGTGCTAATGACAATAGCGTAATTTGTTTGACTTTTGTTGATTTAGTGTTAACAGCAAGATTTCGTAGTTCTCTTATTTTACCAATATGCTCTTCTGGGTCTTCAGCTAACAGTTCAGCAGCATCAGCAATTTGTTCTTGAGCCATGAGAACTAGTTGACTTTCAGGGATTTTTGATTCTTCATCATCTTCACTTTGATTTTGTGATTCTTCATCAGAAAGCTCAGCTGCATCATCTTCAATTTCACTTTCTTCTTGTTTAACTTCCTCAGGACGTTTAGACATGCGTTGTTTGGTTCCAACAACTCTTTGAATTGAACCATCTGCTGTTTTTACAGGAAGCTTTTCGACCTCATCTTCAGTATTTCCAGAGAATTTTCTAGGCATTGATTCATAATCGTGTTCGTCATCTTCATTATTCCATTTGCTTGTACCATTATCAGAATCTCCATCTTCCAAGGCTGCCCATGCAGAAGTAGCTAAAGATTCGTCCTTTTCTAATCTTGCTTTAGCTTTCTTTTCTAAACCAGACGCTGATTTTCCTCTAGCTCTTTTAACCATTGTGATTGATCTTACAGATTTGATATTCCAAAATTGACTTGATATAAATTTTTTTATTTGGGTATTAGAAACTCCCAAATTTCAGGGTTGAGGGTTATTACCTAAATAGGTAATTTTTAGAAATATTGGCACTTTGGAGATAGCGATTAGCGGAATAAGACAAAAGATGCAATTATGTGAGAGAACGTATACAAAATAATATGTAGGTATGATGAATGTTCATTGATTTCGGAGATAAAATTTGAGTAAGTTGACTGATATTCAAGTTAACTGATTATCAAGTTGACATGATTACCAAGTTAACTAATTACCAAGTTGACATGATTACCAAGTTAACTAATTACCAAGTTGACATGATTACCAAGTTAACTAATTACCAAGTTGACATGATTACCAAGTTAACTAATTACCAAGTTGACATGATTACCAAGTTAACTAATTACCAAGTTGACATGATTACCAAGCTAACTAATTACCAAGTTAACTAATTACCAAGTTAACTAATTACCAAGTCAACATGACTACCATTGTTGATAGATCATTAAAGGCTCGCCGGTACTTGTGATTTCTGGAAGAGTCAGTTTCAAATCAAAAGCTTTGGATAGAACGATTTTAAAGATTTTTTGAACGTTGATAGAATGACTAGTAGAACAAAAGATCAAACTAGCTTTCATGGCTTTTGCAAATCGTTTAGCTTGACGAGATATTTCTTCTTGGTCTTCTTCAGGAAGGTTTGCAAACAGGTCAAACTTAGTACCAACTAGAAAAGGGATTGCAGTCTACCAAAAGGTTAGTTAATTAGAATAAAGAAAAAGTAGTATTTCGTACCTTATTAAACCCTCTTGCTTGTCTATACCACTCTTTTACACTGTTCAGTGTTGATTTACGAGTAAGATCAAACATGAACAAAATAGCAACAGCATCGTTTGATACAAGTGGTAGCATGTTAACGAATTCCCGTTGACCACCCAAGTCCCATATTGAGAATGTGATTTCTGTGTTGCGAATTGAAATAGCTTTTTCCATGAAATTCACGCCTAGAGTTTGAATATAATCTTCATCAAAGCTTCCTTCTACATACTTGACCATCAGAGAAGTTTTACCGATTTGAGCGTCACCAATCATTCCCACCTTTAGCGAAACACTATAGCCATTGAAATTAGTTGTTTTTGTTCCTGAGCGAACCGATAGGGACTCACCTGTTTTTCTGTGGTTGGGTCAAATCTACTGGATGTTCATTTTCCGAGGTTGAAGGAGAGGCGTTTGATGACATTTCAGAGTCTATTTATTATGTGTATCTGCATAGAAATGGGGAAATGTTTGTAGATGGAGTTGAGTAGGGAGGATGAAATATTTTAGATAGCACTCTAAGACCGTTTTTTTAGGATAATTTAGGATTTTTAGGATTTTTAGGATTTTTTAATCTTTTATGGGTTTAATTTTTAGGATTTTTATTTCTATTTAATTATTTATTTCTATTTAATTATTTATTTCTTTTTAATTATTTATTTCTATTTAATTATTTATTTCTTTTTAATTATTTATTTCTATTTAATTATTTGTTTCTATTTAATTATTTATTTCTATTTAATTATTTATTTCTATTTAATTATTTATTTCTATTTAATTATTTATTTCTTTTTAATTATTTATTTCTATTTAATTATTTATTTCTTTTTAATTATTTATTTCTATTTAATTATTTATTTCTATTTAATTATTTAATTTAATTTACTTTAATTTATTTATTTATCTATTTATTTATTTATTATTTGGTATTTATGTTTATTATTCAGCATTCATCATTTTTTATTCAGTATTTAGTATTCATCTAGTATTCATCATCTTATTTATCATCAACCTTTCATAATGCCAACTTTCTCAAAACAAAACTAAAAAACTATTATGCCCGCCTTTGTTTACCTTTATCTCACTCACGTGAAAATTCTCACTTACCCGGCATTAGTCTGTTGCTCTGACAACAGAGTAACCCTAGACCTACACGTGATTAATGAAAACGAGATTAGCAAGCCCTAAAGGGAACTGAATGCACTAGCCAATCTTTAATACTCCGTTTTCGCTGACCAAATGAAAACAGCGGCCAATTTTAAGCTGTATAAATGACTCACTGAAATTTCACTAGACACCTTGCATTTTTGAAAATTACCATTCAGGCCTCACTATAAAAACCTTTGCTCTTCCCATTGCTTCCTTCCTTATCCATTTAACAATTATCGGAACTACATCTATAATGTCCTCTAGAGCTGCCCTTCGTCTTCTCAGATCCACTGCTGCCCGCAGTGCTGTTAAATCCGCTACCCAACAACGTGCCTTCTCTGCTTTGGCCGCTGTTGCTACCCGTCCCTCCATTGTGTCTAAGGCCAATGCTGTCCCCATGATGACCCGTGGTGTTAAGACCATCAACTTTGGTGGTACCGAAGAAGTCGTTCACGAACGTGCCGACTGGCCCAGAGAGAAGCTCCTTGACTACTTCAAGGACGATACTTTAGCTCTTATCGGTTACGGTTCTCAAGGTTACGGTCAAGGTCTTAACTTGAGAGACAATGGCCTCAATGTTATCATTGGTGTTAGAAAAGATGGTGCTTCTTGGAAGGCTGCTCAAGAAGACGGTTGGGTCCCCGGTGAGAATCTCTTTGATGTCAACACTGCTATTCAAAAGGGTACCATCGTCATGAACTTGCTTTCTGATGCTGCTCAATCCGAGACTTGGCCTGAAGTTAAGCCTTTGATCACTAAGGGTAAGACTCTTTACTTTGCTCACGGTTTCTCTCCCGTTTTCAAGGACTTGACCAAGGTCGAGACTCCTTCTGACGTTGATGTCATTCTCGTCGCTCCCAAGGGTTCCGGACGTACCGTCAGATCTCTCTTCAAGGAGGGTCGTGGTATCAACTCTTCTTACGCTGTCTGGCAAGATGTTACCGGTAAGGCTGAGGAGAGAGCTATCGCTCTTGCTGTCGCCGTTGGTTCCGGTTACGTTTACCAAACTACCTTCGAGAAGGAAGTCAGATCCGATCTTTACGGTGAGCGTGGTTGTCTTATGGGTGGTATCCACGGTATGTTCCTTGCTCAATACGAAGTTCTCCGTGAACGTGGACACTCTCCTTCTGAAGCTTTCAATGAGACCGTTGAAGAAGCCACTCAGTCTCTTTACCCATTGATTGGTAAGTACGGTATGGACTACATGTACGATGCTTGTTCTACTACTGCCAGACGTGGTGCTCTTGACTGGTCTCCCAGATTCAAGGATGCTCTTAAGCCCGTTTTCAATCAACTTTACGATTCCGTCATCGATGGTTCTGAAACCAAGAGATCTCTTGAATTCAACTCTCAACCTAACTACCGTGAGAAGTTTGAAGAGGAACTTCAAGAAATTAGAGACCTTGAAATCTGGAGAGTCGGTAAGGAGGTTAGAAAGCTCAGACCTGAGAACAACTAAGAGCTTCCTATCATTGACCTTTTAAACCCTTTGTAAATCAGACTTTGTTTATATTGGGCGTGTTTCCTGTGTATATTATTCCATGAAGTGAATTCGCGATTTCACCCTATTTATTTATGATTATTGTTTACGAAGTTTTTTGTTGTTTTTATAATGTTAATTTAAATTTTTGAATTTATCTCTATTTTGTTTTTGATGTTAATAATTTCTAACATCATCAAATGCTTCACCCATTTCGAAACCTCCAGCCATTGTCTTTTTAACGGCTGCTTTAAAAGCTTCTCTATTAGATTGTAGCAGGCTAGCTGCTTCTTTGTTCAAAGGGTCCAATGAGTTTGGTTCTAAAAACAAGAACTGAATACCAACGAGGACCGAGTCAATATTAAGAATTGGTTTCCAGTCTTCACGTAAAATGTTCAAACAAACATTACCTTGCAAATCAATATTGGGATGGTAGATTTTCTGAAGACACTTAACTTTGGGCGGCTCATGAGGAAAGTTGTTTCCAATTTCAAATGAAAACTTGAACTTTCCACCGTAAAACATGCCTTCGTCAGGAATAAGAATCACTTGAAAGTTCATAATGTCATCAGGATCAGGATACTTGAGTGTCATAGTCGGCGGAAGGTTGAGATCACTTAGATCTTTTTGAACTCGCAGTTGAGCGCCGGTCACTCGGTTCCGTTTTATCGCAAAAGGCTTCGACCCATCACCAGCAGCAGCAGCAGCAGCAGCCTCTTGCTGCTTCTTTAACGTCCAAATGTTAAGCTGTTGATATTAGTTTCATGAATGGTACTAAATGATTAAGGTCTCACCATTATGTATGCAGTATATGAGTTGCAATGTTTATAAATGTATCAACATATATCAAAACGCCACAAGGGCTAGGGCTATTTTCAATAAGATTACAATTGGTGATAAAGAAAATAAATTAGATATTATAAGGATTCACTAATATGGGTTATGAGGAGGAGGAGGAGGATATTGATAGTAAGCATCGTAGGGATAATATCCGTAAGGAGGGCCAGGAATGAAATTGGGAGGCATCATTGGAGGATAATCATAAAAGAATGCAGGGTCGTTAGGGAATGGTGCTGGTCCGTACATTTGTTGTTGTTGATATCCATCTGGCAGAGCGTATCTTTTCTTTTGGTTGTTAACAATGCTAGAATCAACGACAACAGCGCTACATTTCTTTGGAAGATCATTTTCTTTAGTTTTTTTTTCATCCAAGCAGGGAGGAGTGATTGATGAATCACGTAGGACTGGCGATCTAGATGGTGATGGTGATCTTGAAGGAAGAGAAGAGTTAGTTGACAAGGACTTGCGATGGATTGTATCGTCAATCTTTGTTTCTTCATCTGGGAAGCAAGATGCACTTGGTATAGAGACGCGAATCTCACCAAAGTAAAACTCTTGTTTAGCAGGGTTTACCTTATGGGAGTTAGGCTCTTCATTTGTCGGTTGAGACTGAGTTTTAGGCTTGGAAGGAGAGATGGCCAATGTTTTCATTGAATTCTCAAGTTCGTCACGGTTTTTCTTCTTTTTACCAAGCTGTTGGAAAGTGTCTTTTTGGTATTTCCGAGATTTTCTTTGTGTGTAATGCTGGTAATGATAAGGAACACGAGAATGTGAAGTGAAATTTGGATTATTTTGAGATCGATAGCGCGTAGAAGCTTTAGGACCAACAGGAGGAGTAACGAGGTTTACTGCATCGGTAGAATCGTGCTTTACTGAGTGGTTTTGTTTGTTGCCTTTATTTTGCTTCCAACGAGAGTTGTCAGGTTCTTGGGATGTAGACATTTCACCAGGGATTAGTAGATGCAGATATGGTTGATTGGTGACGATATAAAGAAGGAGGATTTAAATTTTCAAGAGTGTTAGAAAAATATGAGAAACTGGGAAAGCAAAACAAAATTGGTGACGTTGTCATAATTTTGGTCTGGAAAAGGAAATCAGTAATTAAAGTTCAATGATGATGAAGGATACAAGTAGTTGTTTGAAATGGCTCTACTGGTAAATGGAAAATAGCAAAGGAGAATAGTAAAAAGTACTGGAGAATACTACGGAAAGTACTGGCAAATGGAAAATACTAGTCATAGGAAAATACTAGTTAATGGAGAATACTAGTCATTGGAAAATACTAGTTAATGGAAAATACCAACAAATGGAAAACACTGACAAATGTTGAAAATTCAGTAGGCAAGTTTGTGATACATGTAACTGAAAAATAGATTCAAGCTGAAAAATTTTGCATTAATATTAACCTTTATTTGGGTATTCGCGTATAGGGTTGAAAGCCGAGTCTTTAAAGTTCAAAAGATGGAGAAATTATCAAATGTTGATGAACTTTCCAGTTAAGCATCTTGTTTCACTCTTTTTTGAGTTGAACTTATTTTTCAATATATTTCATACTTTTAAAGTCATTATTTTTTTCATATTTTTTTGTCATTTTCATATCATAATTTTCAAATTATCATTTTCATCATTTTCATCATATTTAAATTATCATCTTAAATTTCTCTTAAACCATACTCAGATCACACTTTAATCACACTTTAATCACACTTAAATCATTGTATTTCGCATATTATCTTACCTTTGTATGATTTATGCACTATACAATATAAAGGAACTTTTACACATCTTTAAGCATGAATAGAGGAACAAAATGAGCTTGAATTCTGATTACAACGGAACAATAATCTATACTGCTTTGTATCTTGAAAAGTCTTATAGTCCGATAAATGCTCTGTTCCTTGTGATCTCCATTTAATTATCTCCATGTGCTGTTCAATTTTGAACAATTGTAAACTATTCTCCAGCATTTTCCATTGTTCTAAAGCTTTTCCTTTTTTCCAAAGATTTTGTTTAAAAATCCTGAATTTTTCCAGATTTTTGGTTATTTTGTTAATTATTCTGGAGTAGAAAAATGAACAGACATCCTAATCATTATTCACAGTCTCCCCCTTCATCAATTGATGCTGCTGTTGCTAATGGAATAGATTCTTTTAGCTCTAGATATCCAATGCCTAGAAATTCAGCAATGAAAAATCACAGCTTGGATAGAGCTTCAATTAATGGATTTGAATTTTTTGAAGGACCAATGGGCCCTGCTGTTCCTCCTAAAAGTCCTCATTCAATGAGATCTCCTTCTCCAAGACCTGTTGCTAATGGTAGAAATCCTTCTTCAATGCCCTTGAGAGCACCATTACCACCGAGAACTCCACCTTCAATGTTTATGAGAGGTCCATCTCCTGCCAGATCTCCATCTCCAATGTCTATGAAAACATCTTCTCCTGCAAGAATACCCTCTCCAATGTCTATGAGAGCTCCATCTCCTGCAAGAATACCCTCTCCAATGTCTATGAGAGCTCCATCTCCTGCAAGGACACCACCCCCTATTCCTATGAGAGCTTCCGGTCTTCCAGGGTCTATACAAGGTTTTAGAGGTCCTTCCCCTGCTCGACCAGGTCCAAGAGCACAATCTCCAGCTCAAGGTCAGTACTTTAGTGGCCAAATGCCTCTAGGTCAACCTCCTGCTCTTAATAGACCTTCCAATGGCCAGTATCGTGCTCCTTCAAGAGCTCAAGGATTATATCAACAGCCTTACAGATTCAATTCTGGACCAATGCTAGGTAATATGCAGCAACACCCTCAAGCTATGTCTCAAAACATGTCTCGAGGTACCATGCCACAAAGAAATTTCGTTCCACCTCTTTCTCGCCCTCAGCGTCCTATAAGTCATGGAGACCCCGAAAATCCTTCAACTCCTGGAATACCTGGTAATTCTGATAACTTTGCACCCCCAATGAAGCAACCTCTCTATGTTATTCGCAGAGACTCAAGTCCTAGACTAGAAAACGATTCACCTAGTGGGGAGATTACTGAAGCTGATCCGTATCAAAGCTACATTCAATATCAGATTCAACAGCAAAACAATCAAATTATGGCTGAAATTAATGTGAAGAGTAATCCAATTACTAGCAATAATTATTTAATCAAAATTATTGTTACACCAAGAGAGTTTAAAGTATTGGAAACAAACTCAAGTATTGTTAGTTTACAAGGTCACTTTGATGACAAAACTTCTATGGCAAAGGTTCGCTCTACGAATCCATCAAGTATCTTACTTCAGCAAATTGCTGACCGACTTAAGAGTCCTTCTACTTCTACACCTGGTGACTGCCCACCTAAGGTTGAAAATATTGCAACTTACCTGGAAACTGTTCAGTATCACCTTCGAAACAAAGCTGATGATCGTTTCTGGCCTTACTTTGCAGAATCCTCCAGCTCTGGATCTATTTCTTGTCTGTTTGTAGAGCCCTGCAATGTTGAATCTAAACACATGTACACCGTTACTAGTGATGCTCGAGTAAAACCTGCTCAATTGTGGTTTGAATCACGTCAAGCTTGCAAGGACTTACACTGGTCAGATGAAGACATTTCAGTACTTCTTCATTTGAGTATTTCGGATCTAGGTACACAAAACAAGCCACCCACTGAGATTTTGGTAGTTGTACACCCTGGAAAGCCTGAAAGTAGACCGGCTTCCAAAGCAAAGCTTGCTATTCCTGCAGTCCCATCCTCTTTGATAATTGATGATTCTACAGAAGGAATCAAGGAAGATAAGCCAGATTTTGAAGAAAGTTCTAAAAATTCAACTGTTGATTCTTTGAATGGAGACTTTAGCTCACTTACTTTGACTGGAATTCAGAATTTCCAAAATATCAATGGCAATAGGACTCAGAACTTGGAAAAAGTGTTGCACGATTATCTTGAGACAGAAAAGAAACATGCCAGTACTTCTATTTTCAACGGAACTACTCTTAGTAAAACTGATTTCTCTAGGACCTCTGAAGAAGATGGAGGTAAATTGTACGACAAATCTTTGGAAGAGTTCCAAGCTTACTTGAATATTGCTCCCACCGTACCAGGTAAAGACCAAGGGTATATCAATACTGTATTAACTAAAGCCCGCCAGTTGAGAAGAACTCTTTCCTTCAAGAGTACTAAAATAGATGATACAGTAAAGAGCGAAGCCACTCAAAATTTCTCTAGTGAAAACTTGAGTAGTAATCATCCAAATACCAGCTCACATTCTGTTGCTGCTACTAACGAAACTCTTCCCACTGATGTCAATTTGAATGAATGTTTGGATCATAATAGAAGCTTCAGCTTTGTTGGTAGCCCCCCTTCAATAATCAATGGTTCTACACTGAAAAGAGCTGTGTCTCGTGCATCTCACAAAATGAGGCCAACAACAGCTACGACGACTGGAACCCAAACTACTCAAGGAGCCAGAAGAAAAAGACTTCGAAACTGGTTTTCAAACATCATAGGTAGAACCAAAACGCGAAAGTTCTCTCTTTCTCGTAACAGTTTCCGTTCAGAATTCCGCACACCTGGACTTCTTTCTCGATGTGCAAGCCGAGCTTATAAAGGCTCATCTCCATCATTCAATAGCTCTATTGCTGATAAGTATTTATTGACCAAACTAAATGTGGATGATCAAGCTGTTTTCAAAAACTTCCAAATCAGTAATATTAACAATTCAAGTTCAAAGTTGAGTTACTACAACGATCTGAGACCTGGAACAGCTTCACCAACATTGTCTTCAAGTTATCCACCTTCACGCATTCATCAATTGATGCAGCGACCTAACACTGTTGGTGATAGTCAAATCTCAAATTCTTCCAGCTCTAACCTAAGTCAATCATACTCTATGATGTACTCAGTAAACAAGCAATATCAGCAATCCCAGACTTCAATTGCTCCACCACTCAACTTTGATTTTAGCGCTACAAGAATTCCTGAAACATTACCTTTAAACATCCAAAAACTTTCCATTATTCCAATGAAAGGCTCAAATGATTCATTTAATTTGGAATCTTGGTGAAATTTTAGATTTTTGCGTCTTATACATGAAATTTTTTGTTATTTATTTACATTTAAAAAAAAGTTATTTTGTTTATAATTTTTCAAGTACCTCTCAACTAAAATTTTAATGACAAAATGAACTACAAATCTTGTAGATTAATGAAAAAATTGATATCTTTAATAAAAAAACCCTTTGTGTGCCAAGAACAAAAAAACTAAAATAAAAAGTAATTCAAATAATCTAAAAAATTAAAAAAAATTAATTTTGCTCTCAATGTATTAATAGACTAAATATACAGCAAGTTTTGTTGTGTGTTATTACTTACCTGTATTCAAATAAAGAAAATAGTTTTCATGAATATGCTCACTTCATGATTTGCTTTGTACTAACTTTTTAACAAACAAAAATTGAGGTTTGACACAAGTTTATGTGCTAACAAATTCAGAAGTTTGTATATACTTATGATTTTTATAAAAATTCAAATTGATTATATTTAGATTTGTTGTAAAACACAAATAAAATTGTATTTTCAAGTGTCCTTATAAATGTAAAATGATTTTGTATTGATAAAAGAAGAGGAGAGAGGGGGTCAGAGGGGGTCAG
>PPJE01000057.1:0-107477 GCA_003707475.1 Geotrichum albidum | reverse complement strand
TGACACCTTCATTACCACTACCATCAAGACAAAAGTAGGTAGATCCATGGAAGTGACAAGAAGTGACAGCTGTAGATTGAGCAATGGCAGTGCCAGTAATAGTAGAGTTACTGTGGTCGTGATCGTGGCTTTCTTGAACAAATTCAACTTCGATTTCTCCATCTTTACAGAAAGTATCATCTCCGTGTTTGTGACATCCCGTATACTGTGTGGGAGCAGCTTCAGTAGCAGTTGGGGCGGGAGTAATAAGACCATGATTTCCATTGCCGTCAAGACAGAATAAAGTAGCACCGTGGAAATGACATTTAGTAACAGCCGTAGTTTGGTTAGCACCGGTTGAAGTAGCAGATACAGAGTGGGCGTGATCATGAGCTTCAGCTGTTTCTTGAACAAATGCTACTTCAGTTTCACCATCTTTACAAACTGTTTCTTCACCGTGCAAGTGACATCCAGTGTATTGAGTTGGAGCAGCTTCAGTAGCCGTAGGGGCGGGAGTAATAAGACCATGATTTCCATTGCCGTCAAGACAGAATAAAGTAGCACCGTGAAAATGGCATTTAGTAATAGCTGTAGTTTGATTCGCAGTAACACTGGCAGCAGTGGTTTGTGCATGGTCGTGATCATGCTCTTCTGTAGACTCTGGAATAAATTCGACCTCTACATCACCAATTTTACAAAAAATATTTTCGTCATGATTGTGGCAGCCAGTATATTGAGCAGGAGCTGATTCAGTGTTTGTAGGAGCGGGTGAAATGATTCCTTCATTTCCTTTACCATCTATACAAAGCTGAGTAGAACCATGAAAATGGCAACTAGTTACAGCAGTTGTTTGTTGAAGAGCTGAAGTGATTGATTGAGCTGAGATTGCAGCGCTCGATCCGGATAGCAGTAATATTGAACTCAACTTCATCCTAATGTTCTATTAATTGATTGTTTGACAGAAAAAAGAATCAGAGTGAACTCTACAAGTTTTATACTTCGTTCAATTGAAAAAGCCAAGGACTATCAAGGTGCAGAATGACATCTTTTCAAACAATAAACTGAAAGGTTTTAGCTTAGAGATCTTTCAACGGTACAACGCAGTGAAAAGACGGACAAACATCAGCAGTTTACATCATAGTGCAGAGATCTGTAAAAATTCAGTACTAACATGTCATTATTCCAGAGAAGCCAACAATAATAAGTATTGACGATCTTGAGTGACAAAAACTTTAAAGAAAAATTTAATGCTTTGTGCTACAGACTCAAGAATAGTTTAGAGGAGTTTTGGAGAGTTTAAATGAGTTCAAATGAGTTTAAAAGATAGCTGAGAATACTTGCGAAATAAATGAAAAATAGCTGAAAAAAATAAGATAGCTTGAAATTAGTTGAAAATGATAATAGCTGGTAGTTGAAAAATAGCTAGAAAAATAGAGGATAGCTAAAAAAAATAGGCTACACAATAAACTGAAAGAATAAGACTACAGATTAGCCTAATAATTAAGGCTACAGAATAAAGCTACAGATTGTACTAAAAAAGTCCTTAAAATTTAAGACTAAGCTAAAAAAGTAAACCTACAGTTTAAGCCTAAATAGTAGATTTTGAACTTGTAAAATGAATTTAAATAGTAATCCAAACTTCTCTCTGAATTCATTTATATTTCAAATCTGTTTCAATTCGTTTTCACTAGTAACCCAGTTTTTTTTCCACAAAATTAACACTATTGTGCCCATCTATAAATTAAGCTACAAATTATCCTCAAAATTAAACAATCAAACAATCAAACAATTTACCTTTTTTAATCTCTTTTCATGCATTGTTTTTGCAACATTAGCTTTGTGACTACCAAGGTCTTCTCAGTGACTCAAACAGAAATCCTTCTAGAACACTTAATCATTTGACAGCTTACACAGTATAGCGAGCAAAAACCCGTCTGTTGATGCCATGTATATTGAACCTGTAAATCTGTTTAGTCGTAACAACATCACCCATCAGTGCTGGACTCATCAAAGTGCTAGCTAATATATCTTCTTCCTTTTTAATCTTGTATCGTTCTAGCCGATCCACATAGGAAAACGGACTCCCCGTAACACATGTAACATCAAAATCTCTACTTATTATTGGCATCTGATCCCCTAGAGCCCGTGAACGAAAAGTAACTTGCCCTTCTATCGTTGGCGGTCTTAGACGGTTATTAGTAGGCTGGGCAAAAGCACCATGCTGTTCTCTAGGATTGTAAACCATAGGATGCGCATTGAAAACCATCTCAGAGGCCGATATAGAATCTCCATGAAGCTCATTTGTAATCCCGTATTGAGTGCCGCAAAAGTTCGTATATCTCATAAATGTGTTTTCAATTTCAAAATCAGACGTAGCTGAGACAATTTCGAGTGATCTCACAAATCCACTATGAGCAAGCTCGTAAAGTGGAATAGAATTGACTCTCCGCGTGTCTGGAATGTACACGCGAAGTTGGCGTAGATGGACAAGTGGAGGTAAATCAGTGTCGTTCAGAATAACTGAGTGAGATACTTGGTCAAGACTGGCAAACTTGGATAGAACTGCTTCAAGTGTCATTGAAGTCTGTTCCGTCGTTGTAACAGGCGCTGGTAAAAGCGAAACAGCAACGTTGTCAATCATTGGCCTGGCTTGCAAATGTGAAATAATGAAATCCATGTTTGCTACTGTGTTGTACGTGTGAAATTCGACATTGTATGCTGTAGGACAAATTCTCTCAATCAACTGAATTTGGCGTTTGTACTGGTTGGGATTGGAATACAGAAACGTTAATGTTAATTTTGTGAGATTATTGGTTTCCAATTCAGAGTAAACAACTGGCATATTATCGTTAATAATGATGTGAATATCCGTCAAAAATTGGGCCATATTAAAATGATACAGCTGAAATGCATCACCAGATATTCTTGTTATTCGAAAAGTTTGTTCAGGTGCTAGTCCATGGCTTCCATTGAAACAATCGTTTGTATAATTTCGTAGCGAGTGAATACTAGAATTCAATACATTATTGTGTAAGTGAACAACTTTCTTTGCATTTGCACAGTCATCTCCAAAGTCACTCATATTATACTTTTTTTCTAGAGTTTTATAAACATGCAAATGTCGTACATGGGTAAAAGCATTCTGTAAAATTTCAGTATCACCAGTAATTTTCACATTCGGTGAAATGAGCAGCTGATCAACCAACTTGTAAAACCTGCTTGATACTTCATTTGCATTCCACAGGTGAGTTTTAATTAATGTAACTCTAGGAGGATATTCTGTTTGAAGTAGTAGAATGTTTGCGATTTTCTCAATAGCAAAATCAGATAAAAGGGGACCAATAACAAGTCTATCCATTGAACTGACACAATCTTCACTCAATGTTCCTCTAAATAAAAAAGATTTTTCAGTGTGATCATCACTTTGTGTTTTTGAAGTTTCCTTAATTCCAGGAATCATCCAAAATAATTTTTGTGAAAGTCCATTTTCACCAATTTGAACTTTACCATATATTGTCTTGTTCACCATAGCAAAAGAAATAACATCGCAAGTGGGCGGAAATCCTGTATACCAGATTCTTTCAAAGTTTATTCTGCGATTTGAAAAAATGTACTTGTCAAGCAATGGAACATCTAGTTCGGAGACAATCAACATAATAAGCTCAATTGGTAAATTTGTTAAAGCAGCTAAACAAGTCATATTTGTGTTATGGTCAAGTAAAATCTAGATAACATGTCGACTAAAAACTAAAATTAGGATATCAGTAGAATAAATATCTGCACATTATGTTGATAATTTTCTTTTGTGATATTTTTATAAAGAAATTTGGCATTGATATGAAATTCTTCCTTAAGACTTTGTTGAATTTCATTTTCATTATTCAGTCCATGCTGTAAAAAAAGAGTGTACAAAAACGTAAAAAAATGGTGGAAATTTTTATATGAACAATTCACATTAGAAAGACTCTCAACGGAATCATTCTATGGAATTAACGTTAGCTACATGTAGTTTTTACTACTAATTTATACAGGATAGGTTTTCATAGACACAAGATGAAGCATTAGACTCTCAATAGGTTAAATTAATTTTTTTAAAATCGTCGACTTTATGTTTGCAAGATCGAATTTAAACACTTCTCTATCACTTACAATCAATCCTTTAAAAACCTCATGACTGAAAACAGCAGCAGGAAAATCTTCTTTTTGATCTGAAAATTTATCTAGTAGTTCTTTTGGTCTGGCATACCAATAAGTCGCACGATCGATATGAGAAAGAGGTCGTCTATGTTGGGTAGGAATTACTGGAGGTAAAAATTGTGAGTATTTATCTGAAAGAGTGAGTTTTTCAAAGTCTTGAGCAGAGATTTGTTGACTGCCATGCATGACTTGATATAAATTGTCATAAGTCAATGAAACTGGAATAATTTTGAGATTGCAAGCAACTAGTTCCAAAGTTTTCACTATCCCAGTAGAAGCAAGTTTGTATATGGTATCGGAATAAATTATTTCAGTATGAGATAATTGTATTTTCAAAGTATTAAACTTGATGGAATCCTGATGTCCCCATTCTTGAGATTCAGTGTAGTTTGGGCAATTAATATTTGTCAGTTGATCAATCAAGTAATCAACTTTTGAAGGGTCGTAAAAGGTTTCATACAGAGATTCATTACCACAGTGAGGTTCTGATACAAAGCTCAGCTCAAGGTTATCTATTCTTTTTGGGTAGTTGCGTAGATAACGGCACAACATTTTTATGTTTTCAACGGAGCTCAAGGTTACTAACCCAAAGCTTTTTGCATTAGGACAGAGATCAAAAAAGTGTTGAAGGCAATGGCGGTAAGTGCAGATACCTTTGTCGTGAATGCTTGTTATAGAAAGTTCATTGACATTGCCAAAAGTGAGACTGCTCCAGTGCCATTGAAATGGAGCGCGAATTAATAGATGCAGTTTTCTAAGGTAAATTGGAGGATTCCGTTGATTTAAATGTTCAAAATCACCATAATAGTGTGTGATATATGGAATGTAAGCAAGATTTGGTGCCAATGGTTTGTAAATGGAGAAAAAGTCGAGTTTTATATTTCGAAGAGTTTGATTACTGTTTTTTAGCACATCGTAATATAATCTTTTGACTTTCCAAGAGCAGTCATCTGTGGAGTTTTGTTTAATAATAGGTTGATAAATTTGGAACGATTCCACGTTTGTAAATGCACCGTTAATGACGCTTTTGAAATTTTTTCCTTTTATTTGTAAAGATGGTGATATTACCAAGTGATCCACTTTTGAGTAGAAAGCTTTTGGGATATTATCTATATTCCACTTTTTGGTTTTAATGAGAGAAACGTTAATTTCAGCATAGACTTTATTATTGATGAGTTCATGGGCTAGAAATGAAACAAAATCTTCTGGTAATGAATGTCCAATGATGACTCGCTTAAGATTTTGCAGTGCATTTGTTAAAAAAGCGTTTTTGAAATGTAAAGTGTCTTGGTTGTTTTGTAGAGACAATATCTTGATTTCACTGAAAGCTTCTTTTGGAGCGTACCAAAATCTGCTGTCATGAAAGCTCCAAATAGATGATCCACATAATTTTACAAACATTGTTTTACTTGTCTGTGCCAAGGAGTGAACATCTTTAGCTGAGAGCTTTTTTGTAATAGCGGAAGATAGTTTTGGGTGATACAATTCATTTTTATTGTAAAAACATTCACGTTCAAAGATTGGTTTTTTGTCAAAATGTGAGATGATATTCCAAAGAACTTCAAGAGGAAGCTCTTCAAGTCTACCCATATTTTATAAACAATGATTGAATATATGAGATGTTTATAGGGTATATATATATGTATGTTGGTGAGTTTAATAGAGTTTAACTGGTTTAAAGATGGCAATTGATGCTGGTGCCATCTTTTATATTTTACGAGACATGAATTCAGATGGAGGGCATTTTTGCATTAATTTTTGTTCTTTGTATATAACCAAGATTTAATATAGACTTTTCATGAGATTTTTATTTTTTTTATTTTTTATTTTTTATTTTTGAATCTTGGATTCTAACACTTGAATTTTGAATTTTGAATCTTGGATTATAACACTTGAATTTTAAATTTTGAATCTTGGATTATAAAACTTGAATCTTGAATTTTGAATTTTGAATCTTGAATCTTGAATCTTGGATTATAACACTTGAATTTTAAATTTTGAATTTTAAATTTTGAATCTTGGATTATAAAACTTGAATCTTGAATCTTGCATCTTGAATCTTGAATCTTGCATCTTAAATCTTAAATCATGAATCATAACTCTTGAATTTTAAATCTCAAACATTTCTAAATTTGGTAATTCCCGTTTTATCTCAAACAAATCCTTGTAAAACTCTCCTCCATCACAAACGTCTCGTACCAGCAATAAAAACATTACACATCACTTGTTGTCTCAAATGAACACATGCAATATCACAAATTCAATGTAGTAAACTAATCCAGACAACACAGAGATTGTCAGGCTCTTGTCGAAAAAAGATTCTCCTGAAAACTCTTCGTCTTCTTTAACCATTAAAAAGCTTTTCAAAATAGATATTTTTTCATTTTCAATCATCAAATATGGACCAATTTGCTATTAATCAACAGTTAAGTACTGAAGTAAAACCAAACGAGTTGAAATTTCAACCTGAACAAAAATTTGCTACACGAAAATTAAGAGAGATTCTTTGGTTGAAGCAACAGAATCTGTTGAAAGATAAAAAACAATTTACAAACACTATCAAAGACACTAAGAATTCTGAAATTAAAATCGAAGATCGTAACGATTTTGGAGTTAAAAATGGAGTTAACAATGATTTTGAAGTTAAAAATAAAGATTTTGAAGAGTGTGATGATGAATGTTATGACGACAAGTTTGAGCGATATGATGAGCGTTACGATGAATGTGAGCGATACGATAAAGGTGATTGTTATGACGAGGATGAAGAGTGTGTTGACGAACCAAGATTTGGTCGTAGAAAGAGGTCAAAGTCAAAAATTATGAGTCCTAGAAAACGTTTAAATGTCAAATCATGTTTCGGAACATTAACCGGGACATCTTTCGGGACATTAACCGAAACTTTATCAGAATCAACCGGAACTTTTTCGAAATCAAAACAATCTCCTCTCATCAACACTGAAGAATTGGTTAAAGCATGCTCATTGTCTAAAGGTTTGGTCAACAAATCAAGACAATTTCGTCGAAATAAAAGAGTTCTCACTTATTACATTTTTTACTGTAAAAGTTGTTACTGCGTTAAAGCTTTTGCAAAACCTGGAAGAAAAACAGAATCCGTTGCTTTGGACCCGCAAACTTGCTTGGAATGCAGACATGTCCCGTCTGAACCAAAAGAAAAAAAACTTGAAATTTTGGATTCACTTTTAACTCCAACACAAAAAATTGGGCCAATTGATTTGTTGAAACAAGAATCATTCATGTCTTTAAACTCAACATTAGAAGACTCTTTTAAAATTGATAAAGAAGACTGGCTTCAAAATATAAATGGGATTGATAGTTCTGCTAGTGACATTTCGTTTTCAGGTGAGCATTGGAATGTATTTTTTGACATTTTAAAAACTAATCAATATTAGATGAAACTCTTGTTTCTTATGATTCTTCAAATTGGCTTTTAGAAAACCACATCTTGCCTATTGAACCCTTGAATCTTGAGAAAGACGATTCATGGAGTAATTCTTTGTTGTCTGATTATTCTGAAAAGTATGCTGAAGACATGAAAGTTGTTGATGATATTGTCAATGAATCATTTGGAAGCGAATTATCAAAGTACGTAGGATAGTTTCTTGCCATTTAACATTTTTAAAACTATAAATTGGATAAATATTTACTAAATCTACACTCACGACAGTTAGTAAAGACCTAAAACAATGTAAAATTCTTGAATTCTTTTTCAGGTCCACGCCTGGTCAAAGGCGAAATATCATCAACGCCACGTAAAGTGGGCACAGGAGACCGTCGTGAGTAGTGGAAATCATCATTGAAGAATCAAAAATATAATAAATAGAAACATACCATTTGATTTAATGATTTGAGCAAATGATTGACAATTGAATAATTAGTTGTAATTGACAATGATTGATGATTAATTCTAATTGACAATAATTCAAATTAATCCTGATTCAAAGTTAACAATTCAAATTAATCCTAATTCAAAGTTAACAATTCAAATTAATCCTAATTCAAAGTTAACAACAATTCAAATATTAAGTACTTGAAATAACCAAATCAGAAAGGCATGAATGGTATAAAAATGTTTTTTTCGTCATCAGGAAACCTGAATTGGACTCGTCATCAAGGAATCATCACTTAGATTATTTCAAAATAAAAAAATGATATTGACTTACACTTATGTGAAAAATTGCTATCCAAAATAATCAAGAGCAAAAGCTAAAGGATCCGGCGTTAATATTTCTAAAACGTAAAATAAAAATCATTAAAAGATTGAACCAAATCAGTGAGTTAGTGCAGCAAGTTTTCTCAACATGAATTCTCTGCCGGTAATTCCATTTTTTCCTTTTAGTTCATCATAAAGATTCAATTTTTTAATGATTTGTAACTTGAATTACTCACCTTCAATTGATTATTTTGAATCATTAAGAATCAATAATCATTAAGAATAATCATTAATCAATTCTATAAATTAGAAAACCTTTGGTAAAGTTAGTCAAAATCTCTTAAAAATTAATAAACTTTTCATTGAAATGCTTTTCAGTATCCGAAATTAAGATCACAAATTGCTTCACAAACTCTAGTTTGAAATGAAGGTTGGATCATCATTAACATTCAAAAAAAAAGACTGAATATCAAATTGTGCTTCAAAATCACTTACAAGTTAATGTTTCTAATATTAATGAAAAAGACCATGTTCTGTCTTGAAACTCCCAATTTATAGAAGTATGCAAGAAGAATGAATCTTACGAAAGAGAAATTTACTTCTTTTATACAAGAGAAAATTTTCATTCACTACAAGTTAGGGTTAATCACATAGGGTAACTCAGTTTTGATCTAGTCACATGATGTATTAAAAATACACTTAAAAATTAGGGTTTGAAAAGTCACATGATTTCTGAATTTTGTAATTCAGGTCCTTCTTTATAAAACTAGTTTACAACATCTCGTTCATAAAGTCAATTCATGATCCTATTTAATGATACTATTTCATGATATCTCATTGATAATGTTAATTCATGATCTTATTTCATGATATCTCATTGATAATGTTATTTCATGATCCTATTTTATGATACTTACATGATACTTTCTCATCATGCTGATATACTCAATCAACTTGTATTTTTTTACTCTGAATCCTCAAACTCAACAAGTACTGTTCCTTGTTTAACTATATCTCCAGCTTCATGTGCAATCTTTTTAATAACACCGGATTGAGGTGCTCTTATAGTAGTCTCCATTTTCATTGACTCAATAATTAAAAGCTCTTGATCTTTCTCAACGGTCATTCCAGTAACAATTCCATCAGCAAGTCTCATAATCTTGCATGGCATAGGCGCTACTACCGAGTTCTTTGTCTCCTCAACTCCTAAAGCATCAGCCAACCATTTCGGCTGAGGCTGATCTAACGTATAATGAACGCCATTGTGGAAAACATGAACTGCTCCTGAAGTTGGTACCACAGTGTTAACAAATTGACTATCTTTAAATTCAATGTAGAGCTTCTTTGTCGGATCATTTGAACTAGGTTGATAGTAAACTTGTCGTACCTCAACAGCCCGTCTACCATTCACAGAAACATTGTATGAAAGTGGTCCAGTTTGTACTGTTATCACTTTGACTGTATTTTTCTCATCAATTGGATCTTTAAACTCAACTGTTCTAACTTGCGAATATGACCATCCTGTGCTACCTCCACTAAACTTACTAAATGCATCAACTGCCTTTAAAGGACCAGCAACTTGAGCTAAAGCAGCTTGCGCATAGATTTCATCTGATATTTTAAAAGGTTTCATTAGTTCAGCCTTATTCTTGGGAATAAATCCAGTCTCCAAACCAGTAGGATTTTCACCAGAAAACTCTTCTGTTTCAATGATTCTCTTGATAAATTCAATATTGGTAACGGGACCAACAATTTCAAACTCCCTCAGCGCAATTCGAAGCTTTCTAAGAGCTTCGTCACGATTTCGTCCATTCACAATTAACTTTCCAATCATTGGATCATATAAAGAAGATACCGTTGAATTCTCTTTAAATGTTAAATCCAGCCTTGGATTCCCAGTAGTAGGCTTCTGCATGTGGACAATTTCTCCAGATGAAGGTAAGAAATCTTTAAAAGCATCTTCACAATAAATTCTTGCTTCAAAAGCATGTCCTTCAATATTAATCTCTTCCTGAGTCTTGGGTAATGGGAATCCAGCTGCAACTAATAGTTGCCATTCAACCAAATCAGTGTTTGTGACCGCTTCAGTGACTGGATGCTCAACTTGGAGTCTTGTATTCATTTCCATGAAAAAAAATTCACCTGAATCGTTATCAAAAATAAACTCCACGGTTCCTGCTCCTTCATAGCCAACTGCACGAGCTGCCAATCTAGCCTTTTCCCAAAGACTCTCCCGAGTTACACTGTCCAACCCTGGAGCAGGCGATTCTTCCAAAACCTTTTGATGTCTTCTTTGAACAGAGCAATCTCTTTCACCCAAAGCAACAACATTTCCATATTTATCAGCAAAAACCTGAACTTCAATGTGTCTAGGAGTTTTTATGTACTTTTCTACCAAAACATTTTCGTCACCAAAAGAACTTCGCGCCTCTGACTTTGCTGATTGCAACTGACCAGCAAACTCAGCAGCACTATTAACAATTCTCATACCTTTTCCACCTCCACCTAGAACTGCTTTAATCAGCACAGGGTATCCAATTTTGTCGGCTTCTGCAGCCAGAAATGCTGGATCCTGATTAGTACCATGGTAACCTGGAACACAAGGAACATTAGCTGCAATCATAATTTCCTTGGATCTTGACTTTGCTCCCATTGCTTCAATTGCTTCTTGAGGTGGACCAACAAATATTAAACCTTCTTCACGCACCCGTTTTGCAAACTGTGCGTTTTCTGATAAAAATCCATATCCAGGATGAATTGAATCACATCCCGCTAATTTAGCTGTTTTAACAACATTTTCAATATCAATATAGCCAGTTGTAGCTTCTCCTAACGACAAATTCCTGAATGCCGACGTAGCAAACGGCAGTTGCGAGTCTGGCTGGGTGTATACTGTTGTGATATCAATGCCCATTTTGCTGGCAGTAGCAGAAATCCTATGAACGATTTCGCCTCTATTTGCAACATAAAGAGACTTTAATGGCTTTGCAATAACGTTTTTTGACATTTCTTAATTTATACGAGAGATGATTACAAAAAAACGGTTTCTATGGACTTGCACAAAAGTATTTATATCTTTAAGGTCCCTCCCACTAACTGCTCGATCTGGGGAAGTCACATGAGCTGCGGGGTATCACTTAAAAACTGGAAGCATCCCGGACCACACTTGATTAGATAATTTAGAAGTGGTTGACCGTGAATCTTCCCGTCAGAACACAAGAACCGAGATCTGTCCCGCCAACACCAAGTTGGATAATTGCATGTGCCCAACTGATACATGTTAAGAATTCCATTTATTCACCACTTGTTACATTGATCTGTTACGTATCTAAACAGATCTTATCGAGCCATTACTCGACTGCCTGCTCAATCTTCCACCACTTTCAACTTCTAAATCCTCGTCTTCATCAGATCTGGCCAGGTTCAAGCTTGAAGCACTCCAGGGCATGTTCTCTAAACTTCGCGTGCTGCTGTTTTTGTTACTCATGGCCTCTGGAAAATAGTTTACAGATGTTCCTGAACCAAGTACGCGACCTGGGCCTTTGAATAAATTGTCTTCGTCTTTTTCAATATCCATAGAAAATACCTCATTGTCGTGATCGTCTTCAAGATCTAAAATCAAGTTCATTCCTTCGCTTGATTCTGTTTGATCTTTAGAAAACTCAGTTGGCCTAACCTCTTCAACATATGATAAAATCTCTTTCATTTTAGGTCCACCTAAAGATGACAAAACAGTTCTTCGGCGGTAGAAAAGCAAATATGCAGCACTCGTAATAGCTTGTTCAGGCACCGTCTTACTGACTCTTGAGTCGTCAAAATAATACCACTCACCATCAACAAAGTTCTTTGCATACGCTGTATAATGACCTCCTCCTAATCCACCAAAATGATTATCAACAGCAAATAAATCGTAGATATGTTCATCGTTGATATTATCTCCGCTTTTTTCGCATACAAAATTTTTCATGTCAAGTCCAGAGATTGGAAAGTTAACTAAATCTTCCAATTTATCATTGAATCCCCGATAACTAGAAAACCTTTTCAAGTGTATAGTCAAAATATCAGGAAGTTTCCACAACTCTATGGTTTTTGATGCTCTTCGGAATTCTGCGCAATTCGTGCATTTCCATAAATCGTTTTCACCAAGAACTTCTGTTTGAGAAAACTGTTGTAAACAATTTGATAAACAAATACCAGACTTTGATATTTCCTCCCTCTCTTGTCTTCTTTTTATAATAGCCGGATCAGTAATTTTGGGTATTTGATCAGGATTGAATAACGAGTCAATAAGCTCGGAAGGAAGAGAGCAAATCAATGTATCTGAGGGTGTAAACATGTACTCAAGGTCGGAATAAGATGGAGGATCAATTATAGATGATGTTTCTGTAATATTTTCTACCTCAGGCCCAAAACTCGATTCCATGTTTTCAAACTCAAGTTGATCTTTATTCGAGTCTGTATCATTCAAAAACTTTCCGTCTTGTTCAATTTCTCTTTCATTGATATCACCCTGTTCCTTATTCTCTACAGAGATCTCGTTAGCATTAATCTTTTCGTTATTTTCAATAAAATTGGTATCATCTTCAGTCATGTCTTTCATGGGAGATCCGTCATCCGTAATATTTTCTTGTGTGTCTTTTTCCACATGAACATATGAGTTTGAGGTAGAAGTCCAACTCAAAGACGGTTGGATAATTGCAGTGCAATTACTTTTTAAAACTCGTCCCTCTAACGCAGGCGTCTCTTTATTTCTAGTTGAAGTGTATTTGCTTAATTCAAACGGCAATTCTTCTAGATCAAAATCTTCCAAATTGGTTTCATGGAATTGTGATAATTTTAAAAATACCTTCTGATAGATGGCTGAGACATCGTTCATTTCGTCTCTTTTAATTGTAATGTAAAAAGGTAGTCCAGTTGGGGAAATAAATGATTCTGAAGCCCCTTTCACTTCAAAATAGACTGGCACAGCAAACTCTTCCTCTTGATCAACATCATTTTCATCAAGCTCATATGCTGCAATGACATCGTCGCCGAGTTCCAAAACAGAATCAATCTTTTCAATATTTCTGTAAAAGGCATTTTGAAAAATTTCAGAAATTCTAAGTTTTTCAGTATTAACCTTCAGAGTTTTCGCTAAGAATTGAACCAGCTCTTTACCTGTGGCAGAACTGCTCAATTCGACATCGACAAGTGCGGGACGACCTTCCAAGGGCATTACAAATATTTCTTTGCTCCATATTTCCCCTGATGGCAATGGAAGAGTCAAATCCATGAAAGGATCAAATGTTATACTCTTCATGTCACAGACAGGACAAATCAAAGTAGACTTGTACATTCCACCAAATAAATCCACAATTACAGATTCATTACGGGCTTTGTGAGTTTCCCAACTCTGCTCAGCTAGATACTCAATGTCTTTTTGACTAACATTGGCTTTATCTTTTAATTCTGGTTTTTCAGTAGCAGGTTTTTTTGAAATTCTATTGAGATCTTCATGTAGTCCATCAAGTAAAAATGCAATGAACTCTTGGGAATCCTGTTGTTGATAGCCTGAAAATGTTTGATTGTTACTACCAACAGTGCTTTTGAACATGCGTGGTGAATAGATTTCACTACTAGAATCTTTGTATAGATTAACAAGCAAATCACTGAAAGATTCTGCAACTTTTCCTCCATAGCCAATAGGATTGTCTCTATTCAATTCTTTTTTGTAGTAACCATCTACAAATTGTTAGTTCTGAATAGTTTCACCTCAACTACTAGATACTTACTCAAAAAATAATTCGCCAACTCAGAAACGTGCACTAAACACTGAAGTGCAGAATTCATATAACAAGTATTGCCTAAATTTGCTAATCCTTTTCTTCCAGCCACACTTTGGAATTCGACTGTTAAGACTGAATCTGGTTTGATTTCTGTTTTACTTAGTTCTGTGTAGTCACTGTATTTTAAAGGTTTACCTTTAAGTTTTAATACAAGTCGAGATTTGTTGATATTAAGTCGGCGCTCAATCACTCTGAACAATTCACCAACAACCTCGTTTCGTGCAAACACTAATGTTAAAGGAACATTGTCTGTTTCAAAGAGTAGTTCATATGGTTGTAAATCAATTTCTAAAACACCGTCGACTTCAATAACTTTTCTTGGTAGATCATAAACCTCATCGAACGAGTTTATTCTGTACCATTCGTTCAAATACTTCCATGCTTCTCTAGGAACAACAACAAATTCGGCATTTTTCAGTACACGATTCAACTCCAAATCAACAATATCTTTATTTCCAAACAGTTTGACTAATTCCGGATCATTAGGGTTTTGAGTGAATGCTGAGTAAAACTTTTTAGAAACTAAATACCATTCATCGTCAATTTTTAGAGATGTCATGAGCAGATCAGATATGATTTCAATTCGATTTTGACATTCTTCAACAATTTTACCATTTATCAATTCAAAATCATCATCACGAGAATGCTGCCGTGTATCCTGAGTAGACATTTCATTATCGTCTTCAAGTTCATCAAGTTCTCCAAGTTCTTCAAGTTCTCCAAGTTCTCCAAGTTCTTCAAGTTCTCCAAGTTCTTCAAGTTCTCCAAGTTCTTCTAGTTCTCCAAGTTCTTCAAGTTCCTCAAGCTCTCCCAGTTCCTCTCCAACTTCCTCTCCAAGGTTTCCAGGTGAAGATGGAGTAGTTCTATCAACCATTGGAGAATTAGTAACTGAAGTAGCGTCCAACGGTGACGAGTTTAGCGAAATACCCCCAACTGAAGGGACCTCTTCACCAATCTTGTTGCTCACGCCAACAAACGCACCGCTAGAATCATCTTCCATGATGACAGACTTGCAATTTTTAACGTTCCCAAACTCTTTCTGCCGCTGTTTTCGCTGCTGCTGCTGGTCGTTGAATAGTGCAATCCCACTAGAAGCAATGGATTCAGGACGCGGCGAAAAATCCATATCAGACACCAGTCTCTTATTACTTGAAGTCACTGAGTCCAAATCATCCATCTTTTGGCATGTATTGTTGGTACAAAAATCTCAAAGCCAAATGTGTGTGTTTCCACCAGATCTGATATCACGGAATGTCAAACGTCTATACCGCTCACTAGAAAGAGAAAGAAGGAGCTTTCATACAAACCGAGAGCCAAAATATTAAAATGGAAAAAAATTATGTAATCACTTAGTAAGACACTTACACGTTTTTCGTGTAACAAGTCAAACTGGTTGAGCCGCACAAACTCCTTTAGGACCATGAAATCACAAATTGAAAGTAGTGTTATTGGCGAAATGAGAGCGCAAAGTTTTCTGGTTTCCGCGATGCTACACGGTATATAGCAGAGATGGATCAAGACCAGTTCATATCACCATCTCTTTCACCACCATTGCAAAGCAGTCTTTCGTTTCATGTTCCGTATGCTGCAGGTCATCATCTGTTATCACTGCCCAAGCCGGTGACGCATCCTTCACCACCGCCCAGTGCACCGTTCAATCCTACCTATGTGCAGTGTCATCAGCCTGGAAATCTTGTTTGCAAGATATGTCATGCTCTTGTGAGTCACAACTTTGATAATCATACTCTCAGACATGTTTATGATCTTGAAGCAAGCTGGAATGGGGTGCGGATGGGTGATTTGGTGATGTTTTGCAAGTCTTTGGAGATGTGGGAAGAGAGAATTGAGAATGTGCAAGAAGTTTGGCCTCGAGGGAAGCGAGTTACAGATTTGGTATTGTTAAAAAAGGCTATAGAGCGAGTAGAGAATCTTGAAGCAGTTCCACTGGGAAGTAGGGGAGATGAGTGGGAGTATAAAGGTATTAAAGGTCAGGGAATTTGGTTGACTTCAATGTCGACACCCACGGGCAATAACAAAACTACAGCTTGGAATTTTCCCAGTATGATTGGGCATTCTGGTACTACGTATATATTAGAGCAGATTGAAATGGTATTAGAATGGATTAGTAGTGTTCAAGACAGTCGAGTTGATGATTCTACTAGGGATATTTGGAATGGAACAGAGGAGTTTAGTAAATTGTTAGATGATTGGGTATCTGTGAAACTTTATTGGAGGAGATGTACCTTTGAAGAAAAGGAAATGGTGAGGGAAGAATTTAGAAAGTTGGTTATAAATTTTAGCGAGTGAGTATTATTTTGCAATAATTAAAATATAATAATAAAGCAATATTGATTTTTTTTTTTTATTTCATTTATTTCAGTTTTTTATTGTTTTTTTTTTTTGATTTATTTCAATTTATTTCAGTTTTTTTATTGTTTTTTATTGATTTTATTTCAATTTATTTCATTTTAATTCAATTTTTTTATTGTTTTATTTTTAATTCATTTCAATTTATTTCATGCTATTTCAATTGTTTTTGATTTATTTCAAGTTAATTCAACTGTTTTTTTAATTTTCATATATATTTATTGAATTTTCATATATATTCTTTATTGATATTAAATTTTCATATGTATTTTCTATAAATTTATTTCATTCAAGTCATTTTCTTTAATATAAAATCTCAATACTTTCAATCATGACTTTTTGTAAATTTAAAGCCATCTTAATTCAACAACACTATGAATTATTCCATGCTTTTTATCACAAACAACTACTACAAAGTAATCACAACTCAAAAATTAACAAAACAACTGGCACCTAGAATTTGCCTCTTTGTTTTTCTTGGTTGATTCCTCCCTATTTAAATAATCAAATCTCTCTTGATAAGCCATTCTTCACTGTTTCTAGAGTCAGAAAAAACTCAGAAACATTCATCTAATATCAGCTTTTATATACAGTAAAAATGCAAAATTTATCCGCCAACTATACTAACTTACGACCTCCAAAACTTGAGCAATCTCAAAACCCAGAATCTCGTACTCAACGTAACTTTCTCAAATCAACTATTTCTTCATCATCCAAGTCCCCAATGCTCCCCTCCTCACCTATTAATACTGCTAGACGATCAGCCCCGACCCCCCATCCTGGCCTAAACGCTACTCGCTCTTCATCCACCGCAACGGTAAATACAACAAAATTACGACCTAAAAAATCTGAAAACTCAATCAGCTCTGCATCAGGTAATACTAAAACTGGCAGATACGTTCCAGAATCTGATGGCGAATACAAAACAGTCCGCATACCCCACAGAGCACGATTAGAAAGCCGAATCAGAGATAAAAGTGTGGATGGACTAGAAGGTATGATGAAAAGAACAGTAGGTCTAAGAGAAAAAGAAAGATGGAGCTGGGGTAGCACAGACAACGATGGCTATGAAAGTGGAGGATACGGAAGCGTAGGTGATGATGAAGAAGAAGAACTACAAGGCGCCTGGGAAAGAAGTCAAAGAGTAATGTCAATCGGACAAGAAAGAGAAAGTATTCTAAGTGAAGACATTAAACTATTCATCAAGCAGGAACTACAAAGTACAGTTTTGTCTACAGTAGAAGCTAACGGAGCAAAACTAGAAGTTGCTAGGAAAGAAATTGCGGAAATCAAAAAAGATATGGCTCTTGTAGATGAAACCATTGGCATTCTGTACGACAAACTTCTCAAGCTAGAAACAGATCCCAGACCTTCATTGCCCTTGACTGCTTCTGCTGCTCCATCTCCTGTTGAAAACAAAGACGGCAAATATAAAGACTTAAACAAGAAGATTGGTGAACTAAAGAAAGAAATGAAGTCTTTAGAAACCAAATTCAAAACAGACGTTTGGTATCTAGACGATGTTGTCATTGAAATGGAACAAGATTTAAAATGGATTATGGAAAACGTTACAGGAGCCTCCGAAGAAACAGGAAAAGAAGGTGGCCGCCAGCTTGGAGAAATAGACATGAACTGGGGATGGCGATATACCCCTGTAAAAGGCATGGAAGACGGTCACTTGGAAAATAATCCTGCTGGAGCAGAAAATACAAGATCAAGAAGAAAAAGCTCCGGTAGTAGTATTTACGATGATTAGATCAAAAGCTCCTAGTAATTGATACGTGTGCTGGCATGATATGATCTGAAACATAGAAGATATGTGATTTAAATCATGTGACTAATTTTTCAAAATGTGACTTATATCGTAGTGTGAGTCATGTGACTTTTTCTAATTTTTTTCACGATAACAGCGTTGACTGGTAAAAGTAAACGGCACCTATTGAAGGATCGTTTGCAAAGGAACTATGCTATGGAGTTGATGGTTTTGAGAAAACTGAAACACTTTTGTGGAATTAAATGCGTAGCTCACCATCATGCATAGCCCTGCTGTCAAACTGTTTTTTCACAATCTTGAATTTAGTTTGACTCCAGATGTAAGTAATACTCAGTAGCTTGAAGTGAACAGTGCTTGAAGTGAACAGTGCTTGAAGTGAACAATTAGAGTCTTTAGCAAGTTACTTGAATTTACTTGTTCAATACAATGTAAAAAAGAATCTATTATACTCATTGCTAAAACATTAATAGTATGTCTAAAATAAGTCGTGATTAGGGCTTCCGGTACACCCAAGAGCTAGCTTCACGGCTGCACACGTGCATTTACTCAGGTACCAATGCATTGTTACCCTGGATCACAAAGTAACAATTCAGATGAAAAATAAGTATCAAGTAGAAAGAAAAATTCGTGAGTAATTTCAAGATAATCGATAAAAAATACAAAAGATAAATTGATGACCAGGTCTGTAGTCAATTTTTCAGTTGTACTATGCATCAAAACCAATTAACCTAATACATGCAAGTCTTCGAATCCATAATAATCCATCATTTCCTGGTACATCATTGAGTACCATGATAATGGCTCCCATTGATCACAGTTTCGCTCACAGTGTCCACTTGCCTTGGTTCGAGGTTTTCGAGTTGTGAAGTGCACAAACACTGCTTCATCCCATAGTGCATTCCACTTTTCACGAAAATTTGTGTACATGACAAGATTCAAATTGTACTTGTACGGCAAGCCATAGTATCTGAACTTGTAATAATTATTTAGAAACGCCTGGTCTGCATCATTTGGAGCGTGCATTTTTGGATCACTGACGGCCTTAAACAACGACCTAAATTCTTCCAAATTTGGACGAATTACAATCATTCCTGAGTTGAACTTGTTGTCCGTCAATATGTTCCACCATACATCAGGTGCTGCTGCAATATCTCCAGGCATTTGCAAAATTTCACCAAACCCTCCTTTGCAAAGCACATCTGCGTCAATAAAAACGATTTTCTCATACTGTGTCCACGTCCACAAATGCAGCTTGTTTAAATTGTGACGATGCCATGATCGAATGTCTCCAGTGTTCACATCTTCAAACTCTAGTTCTTCAGCAACTTGGACTTTCCAGCCTACACGCTCTAAACGAGTAATATTTTCAGCTGACACACCATCCGCTCCTTCCGTTCTCACTAGAAGAATCAACTCAGCATCTAAAGCTTGCAGGTCATTGTATTTTTGAATCGAATAAGCTAAAGCAAGAGCATAACCAGTAAAAGAGCTTGTTTGTACACTGGAAGTTATAGCATAACGTGGAGTTCGAGATACTATTGAATAGTCGAAAGGATCGACTTGGTAATTATCTACTTTCTTGTGAAAAGAATACGTGGGGAGATACGACGTATACTGGGTTAAAAGTTGCGAAGATAGAACCGAATTTGTAGACGTTGAAAAAATGTAAGACGTTATAAAAAATAAAACTGCCATCACTGTGAAGGCCGCTAATAAGTAACTAGTTTTTAAAATTCTCATCTTGTCAAACTTGTAATTCACCAAGAAGTCACTACTAGTTGGAGAAGGAAAGGAATCAAGAAAGAAAATGAAATGAAAAAAAAAAAATTGAAAAAGCCCGCTTCATATAACACACATTCAAGATACCAACTCTACACTCTTTCTTTTCTTTGTCTCCTTACTTTTCTTGCTTGTCATTCTTCCAACTCTTGGTCAATTCTTTTTGTTGACTGGATAATAAAGAAGAAGTTACGTCATAAATAATCACGTGACTCGACTTAATAGTCATGGTCCGCCAGAGACAAGGTTGCATTAGCACGGATAGGCTTACGCAATTCATCTGTGCTTCTGGCGTTGCGGACTTTGTATCTGTAGACCCACATATCAATAGGTAAGAATTCTTTTAATCAGTTGAAAGCTTGCAACCGCTATTGCAAAGGTTGGATAGTGTTTGAAGGCGGACGTAACTGCGAAAAATCTTAAAAGTAAACATCAGTGATTAAGAACCTTATTCGCACCACCCTTCATTCAGCCCTTCGTTTCAGTTTTCAACTTCTTGAGTTCATGAGTGCGTAGGTCGTCTGTTTGTCGTTTGTTTTTGCCCTTGCAGTCTCCAGGTGTTTTTTCGAGCATTTCAACGATACAGATGAATCCGCAAATCTTTAAAGCGGAAATGACAAAATCTTCGTTCAATAAGTTAATGTAGCCCAACACCCATTCTTGCTCCTTTTTTTCTTCTTTGTTTGCTGATGTTACTACCGAAAAGAACACTACGTTGAAGTAAACATTGATAAAATATCTGTTACCAGAAGTACGGGCATTTTCAAACTCAGTTTTAACGGTTTGTGTAGAGCTTGTCAAGCTTTGTATCCATGACTTGATATGATCCGGATGGCTAACATGTTCTGAGCTTTTCACTGGTCGCGTCAAGTATAGCTTCATATCTTGTCCGCAGTCACTTTCAAGAGCTTGTTTGTATTCGAAAATTGATTCATATACTTTTTTTCCGTCTTTTTCACCCAACTGAAACTCATATATAGACTTTAATATACTGTTGAATTTGCCAACTGAACCTCGAAGCTGAATTTCGTTGATTATAGTTGATTTTTCAGGCTGAAAGTATATGTGCGATATATGTAACCAGCATTTGCTTAAAACTGCCTGCCATTGTGATGGAATACAATAGTACAAAGATTCAGGCTCGGAGATCCAAGTGTGTAGCAGAGTCACTGAAAAAGGATATTTCAAAGAAACCAGAGACTGCTGAGAATAGCTTGATGAACTCAAGAAGGATGTGTATGATTCTTGTTTGATTCCGCCAGTAAACTCTGCCATAGAACGGTTCAATGTAGTATCTTCGTCAGAATCGTTCTCTGTGTCGGAGGCCGAGTTATCAGATGAAGTCAGTAACTCGATGACTTCAATTTGTTTTTCAGTATCAGATTCAGAAACAACGTGAGTAGGGCCATCAATATCAATCATGTCCATATCCATTTTTATCTTTTCTTATATATTCGATATAAAGCTGCTGGAGAGAAGTCATCGTTCACACCGTTTTAAACTGTAGATTTATTTGATTAAAAGAAATTTAATATCCCACCACATTAGTGATGTTGGATTTACAAGCATCTGGTCACATCCATTGTGAAATGTTTCAGTAATTCACACTAAAATCTCTTTTAGGAAATTCACAAGTTGGGAGTCTCAAATTTTTGAAAAATTAAACAAATTTTCTATTTGATTCAAAACTTCAACTTGATAATAATTCAACTCGATAATAATTCAACTTGATTCAAAACTTCAACTTGATTTAAATTTTCAACTTAATTCAAAACTTCAACTCGATTTAATAATTCAACTTGATGATAATTCAACACAATTTAACTTCAACTTGATTAAATATTTCAACTTGATTCAAAAGTTCTACTTGAAACTATTTTTTTGTTCAAATATTACTCTTTCCTTTTTTTCAAATCACCGTTTTCTACTTCATCTTCTCTTTTCCTCTTCGCCCTTATTTCTTCGTCAACTTCAGCCAAAATTTCATTGCTCAAAAATTTGCTCAAGAGGTATCCTGAACTTTTTTTGGTTTCTAAAAATTTTGAAGTTCTGAATAAATCTGCCATATACTTGGATTTTTCTTCATATTTTGCATGATTATACTGTTTTTCGTCGTCAGCAAAAATTCCCTTTTTAGTGCCATTGTACTGGGCATGATTGTGCAAAAATGACATATACTCTTCAGTCTGATCATTGAAAACTCCTTTAGCATGATAACGTAGAAATTCGGCAGCTTCTTTCTGCTTTGCATCTTTTGATTCTGGTAACTTTAGTGATTCATAATATTCATCCAGCAAACGACTTTTTGTCTGGTATTCAGTCAACCCCCCTGTTTGAAGTGCTAGGAGCTGCAAATTGCGCTGAAATTTAATACTGTTAATGGCTTTTCGAACTCCATAAACTCTTTGGATATCTGAAACAGGAGTTGAAAATGAATGATCCGGAGGCTGGAATGTGTTGAGAAAAATTAATGATGCATATTCGAAACTAAGTGATTCTTGTATATCATAATCTTCAAGCTCTTGAGTCTCCAGATTACAATATTGAGACTCAGTGACCTCAAAACGACCACGTTGAAAAACTGGTTTATCATTATCATGTGTATTAGTAGGTGTCAAAGATGATTTTGAATTATCAGAATAGTCTGAGTAATCTGAGTCGCCCCAATATCTTACAGATTTAGAGGATTCTGAAGATTCTGAGAATTCTGAATCACGAGTGACTATTTCAAAATTATCAAGGTATTTCAATGCCGGAATATGATATTTGACTCCATATTGGTCAAAAAATTGGTTTGGCTTTTTTGTTTTCGCAATATACCTCCCATCATCAGAGATGGAAGATTCGTCTAAATTTTCATCCATATCACTGTGAAAATATGGAGATTGCTTATATCCAGGTCCAAGTGAATTTTGAGAAGTTTGACGGTCTGCATAATTCTCGGGCTTTTGTTTTTGAATCTCGGTATCAGACTCATTTGACATATGTTCTTTCTCAAATTCACTTTCGCTCTCAATATCACTTTCATTCTCAAAAGTCTTTGTTGATCTGTTTTGATTTTTAATCAAATTCTCTTCAACAGATTCTTCCCTATTTTCACCATGACTATCTTCCTCACTATCAGAACTGCTGCCTGTCTCACTCTCTATTCCAGTATTGTATTCGCTATCACTCTCATTATCGTTTTCAATTTTGACTTTGTTCTTTGCGGTGGCGTCTACTTCATCATCTAAATCTTCCTCGCTACCACTTTCACTACTTTCTTCGTCACTCTCACTCTCTTCTTCACTCTTACTCTCTCCATCACTCTCATCGCTACTATCAAATGATTCAGGACATTCTTTTTTAAGTACAGACTTAATTTCTTTAAAAATGAGTCTCTCCTTTTTGTAATAATTTTTCTCCATGTTTTCTGAAACTGGTGTATCAATTCTTTCTTTCGATTGTGAAATGAAATCTGGCGCGCAAACCTCGTCCAAATACTTTCTACGTTCTAGCATAGTCTTTTTCGGCAACTCTAATTCAGGTCTAACGTAAAGATATTCTTCAACAAAATCATAATAATCATTTTCCTCGTCTATTGGGATTTTATCAGAAAATATCATCCGAGATCGACGCGGTAAGTGTTTCCAGTAAGTCATAGGACTCGATGGAATATTTAAGTCAAGCACTGATTTCAATATATCTCTTCTCATAATTTTGGAATGTCGTTTATGAGCTATTGCATGGTTTATGATTTTTTTTGTAATGTCGATAACAGTATTGTTCAACTCATCGATAAAATGCTCACCTATTCCTGCAAATTTAGATCCATCATGTTCAATCGCCATTTTTTTATCATATGGAGCTTGTGTATAAATTCTATTACTCAGTCTGAATAATCGCTGTACATTAAGTAAACGATCTGGGTTGTCAAAATATTTTGAAGGCACAAAATTTAAAGAATTAACTGAAGATTGATGATGGTCATTAGTAAAACTATTCCAAATGAGTCTTTGATTAGCATCTAACTTGAAAGGATGATTGTCATGAATATGCTGCAACCCAATGGCTTGACTTTCTTCCATTTGAATCCAATCTTCACTCATTTCATAAGCTATCGGAATATTCCTCATCACCACTTTCTTTTCCTGATCAAAGAATATACTCTTGTCCTTATATTCTTCCGTCTTCTTCATCAGCAGATTTAAATAATTCTCACATTCAATGACAGATTTAGTTCGTACGCCCTGCGCAATACCATTTATATCATGTCTCGATCGGCGACCCAAATATACAAAAAACCGATCTTTTTCATCTCCACTCCAGTATGTACCATTAACCATTCCACCTTCCATCTGATCACGTATTTCATTTTCTTGATCAACCAAATCTTTTGAGTATCCCGTTTTGGATACATATGGATGAGAATCTGCTATTGAAATAGCTCCACCGTCAAGTTTAGGATTTGGAGTAACGCCCTCTGAAAATTCATGAAGATCTTTCGTGTATAAATATAAGTAATTGTAGTTGAAATGTTGATCAACTGTTCTGTGGCCAAATGTTTCTATATCTGAGGAATCATTTTGCTCTTTTTTTAAATATTCTTCAAGGTCGGGTTCTGTGTCTCCTAAAAGAGATTGACCCAGTTTACAAAACTCTTCGTTCAACTCAGGGCCAAGTTCGGCATATTCTTGCAAATCAAGGCTTTTGACAATATCTGCGGGCAATTTAGAATTAAAACTATCTGGCAGCTCAATATCTGAAGTGCTGGCTGTACTTGAAGTTTCATGATCCTCCCTCTCTTCAGCTTCTTGTTTAATGTTTGTAATTGTTCCCACGTCTACTTCAGAGTCACTAATTTCACCAGTTTCCGTTTGCAATAGTTCTTGCTTGATACAAACTGCATTAATACTACTATCAGAAGAAGATTCACTCCCATAATGAACTTTTCCACTCATTACTTTATCAGCCGGTTCTTTCTTGATTTCGCTATCACTACTCTCTCCTGAAACTTTGCTTTCCTCGTCTTCCAGATGCCTTTCAACTCGTGCAATATAATCAGAACTTGAATCTACTTCTGATGTTTCTGAATTGAAATTATCAGAACCAAAAGCCATTACTTTTCTTGACTCCGAATCTGTTTTCCTTCTACACTAAGTTCTGTCCACAGCTTGAATCTTTTCAAAGGTTTTTCCCACTCAACTTGTGATTGGGATATATACGATCACGTGATAATTTTGTATGTCCAAAAAAATTCTCAATATTTCTTATTCTCATACTTTTGTACAAACTTTTAAAGCTTGAACCTCATAGCCGGAGCAGCAACATGATTCATAGGCATAATGTTCTCGTTCGATCCGTCTTACGAAACCCTATTCGCTTGAGTCTTCGACACAATTCATCTCATGAATCATCTCATGAAGTTCCTTCTAAAATTGGCGGTAGCAGTAGAGGAATCAAACTTCCTCCTAGAGATCAAAGGTTTGTTATCTTGAGTGCTAAAGACTCAAGTATTCTTCCGAAAACGAAGCACAGGAAAATTTCACCGCAAACTCTGCCAAAGTTTGAACAAATCAATGTTCAACTGAAAAAGTTGTTGGTATTCAAAAGTGAAGTCGACGACGATGTGGTCATGGATATCATTTCGAAAATGAAGCCCAGGGCAAGAAAAGTCTCGGTTAAAAGATACGAACAACTGTTAAATGATTTGATTCGGTCTTATTCAAAAGCTCAGCTAAAGTTATTCTTGATTGAAAAAGTCAAGTTAGACTCTGTACCATCGAAATGGTCAAAACAAGACATGACTCAGTATATTATTGACAAGTACTGGCAAGTCGAGAAGTCAAGTTTCATCAAAGAAGCTTCTGATCTTATTGTTGAAAATATCATTGATTTGAGTCGTCGGGATCTATTTATTTTACTTGGAAAGAACGGTGGTCTTCCGAGATACTGGAGTCAATCTGGAGCCAAAATCGTTGTTTTGGGTGAAGAGCAAAAAATTATTATTAGATCTACTGCTCTTACATTTGAATGGATCAATGCATCTATGATGAAAACTCTTAATTCAGTTATTCAAAAAGAAATTGATTTGACAAAATTATCAAAGTTTGCAGATTTGACCAACATTCCTCTTGATCAAATTCAAAGGCTTTCAGATGTATATATTGAACGAAATGGAAACACTTTAATTGCATCAGCAACAAACAAATCACAATTTGAACAAGCTTTTAGATTACTTTTAGGTGCTTCGGGCATCACTTTTAGACAACAAGAACAATTATTGATTGATACTAATGATTCAAACGCCAAAAGAAGTCAGTTTGCAGCATTTTTAGATGATGAATCCATGTCTTGGATGGAAAGAGAAAAAGAATGGTATAGATTGAGATTTTCACGCAAAAGAGTTGCTAAACCTGAACTTTCTGAGGCTGAAGATTTGGAAATACCTGATCTTGAAAATATATTTGGTTCTTCTAAGAAAAATTTTGATCATCTCCTGAACGTTCCAAAACCAGAATCGCTTGATCTGAAATCAGTTTCACCTATTACTGGGAAAATTATGAATGTGGGTTCTCAATCCAATGATGTTACTTGTCAATTCACTGATTCAATTTCCGACCTTTTAATTGAAAATTTCGAAAGTTCATTATATGATAGAAACAATATCGATGAGAATGGCGATAAATCAATCACTGTTGCAGCTACATTTGGATGCATTCTACACGAAGGCAAGAATTCAACCAGTATCGAAAACATTTTGAAAAATGCTAAAAATGATACCATCATTTTTCAGCCCAATATACCCAGCATCACAGAATTCTCAAAGACACTTCCACTATATAGTCCCTCAGGACTTTCAGAATTAGATGAGTTAGATCATGATGATGATTTCTTAAATGAAAAAGATTCAAAAAGCAGTCTTGTTCGTAACAATTCAGATAATCTCAATTTATTTTTTGGAGACGGAAAATCACCTAAAGACGCTCTTGACAGTCTATTTGAAAGCTCTGAAAAACTGGACAAAACATCTGGTTTTGTTGACAACCACACTTATCATGTCCAAATGAAATTTCTACCTCATCCATTTCATGAAGACACTCCTTCTGATTTCAACACACTACCGGGTCTTGAGCTTTGGATGGATATCGATCATAATGATAGAGCTGATTTGAGTTCAGCCAATCTTGTTGCTGTAAATCGCGAGTCACTTCTCTATTCCAGTTTACCTCATCTTCATTCCGATATCAAATTATCGGCTACTGAAGCTCAGTTTCTTGATACCGATTCAAACGAATCAGTTGCACAATATCTTTCAAAGTGTAACTTGGATTTTTCCGGAAATTCAAAAATTCATGCTCCTCACAGTTTGAAATTAAAAATCAATGAAACTTCGAAATCGTTTCACTACATGTATCATTCAATGGTATATCGAAAACAAATTGATCTCAAATATCGTGGGCATTTGCTACAACTGTCTTCCATTGAAGGAGGTACACTGGGAGGTCATAGAATAGAGTCTAATCTTATCCTTGATCTTCAAGACTCGCAATTGGATAGAGATCAAATTCGACAGTTTGTTGGTGATGCATTGAAGTACATTGAAGATCTTGAACCAGCTAATATGGCTAAGAGAGAGCAATTTTGATGTTTTTAAATCATGTTTATTTAACCCAATAATTTAATTGTAAATAGTTTATTCAAAATGTAAATATAATGTGAATTTTCAGTGGAATTTCATTTGAATTCTAGTAAAGTATATGAATATCAGTGAAATTTCAGTAAAGAATTCCAGTAAAGTATATAAATATCAGTGAAATTTCAGTTAAATTCCAGTAAAGAATTCCAGTAAAGTATATCGTAATATTCAGTGAAATTTCATTTAAACTCCAGCAAAGTATGCTTTATATTCCAGAAGAGTATACCATAAATTCCAATGAAATATGTAAAAAAATAAATTCAAACTCAAATTATATGTATCCTGTTTTTGTCCTCTATCTAAATAGTAACACGTGACTAAATTTTCAGGTTTAGGGTATTCTTATTTAGAATAAACAGCCCAACGTTTTGTGTATAATTATGGTTTAACTTGTTCCTTTATAAAATTTTTCAATGTCTCGTTAAATCTCTCTCACTTACATACCACTTTCCCTAAAATAACCTTTAGACAATTTTGAGGAATCGACCAAAACCATCTCAAAAGCTTTAACAAAAAGACTATCAAAGTCAACTTTGAAATAGGGATTTTCTAAAAAATCAAGTCTGTTCAAGGAACGTTCTTTAATATTGTAACAGTTTTTCCTTTTTTTCGTGTTTAAACATTAAGAAAGCGGAAACGTATTGATATTATCGGTTGCGACATAATAATCTGTCTAGTAATTGCAACAACTCAAACAAATTAACATCGTACTCATTTGGTCAATAGTAGGGAACTTAATTAATAATGTCTGACCCTGTTGTTGAATTTAACGATACTTTGGATGCACTTTTGTCTGTTAAACCTCCTGGTGTATCAGGATCTAAAATTCGCAAATTAACAGATCTTGCTATTGAAAACGTACAGGTAACTATCTCTTCTTGTAACGCTTGGTCGCTAATATGCTAACTTAATTTCAGTCGGAATCCGTATTAGTGCAAAATCTCTATTCGCACGTTAAAAAGACTCCTCCTTCTCATAAATTGGGTATTTTATACGTTGTAGACTCTATTGCTAGAGCTTATCAAGATGAAGCTGTCAAGTCTAATCAAGATATCGGACCTGGTGCTCCTGAAGGAACATTTGCAGCAGGTTTGCATAGAATTCACTTGATAATTTTGAGCGTGATTAGCGATGTATTCATTGTACCTCCTAGTGAGGATATTAAGGTAAGATTTGTGAACTGGTGTTTTTAGGACATGAAATTAACCCGTTTCATAGGAAAAAGTTAGAAAAGTTGTAGATATCTGGGAGCGTGCTGAGACCTTTTCTGAGGCTACTCTTAGCACCATCAAGTCTAGATACTTTGATAATACTGCGTCAACAACTCCTCAAGGCTCACCTCCCGAAACCCTAAAAGCTCAAATTGCTCCTGCCATTTCCACAGATCCTGCTTCTCTTCTTGCAGCTGTTCTTCCCAATGTCTCAGCTCCATTACCCTCTGCTGCTCCAGCTTCTAACCCAGCAGCTTTATTGGAAGTATTAGCAAAGATTGCAAAGGAAACTAGTAATTCTCAAGGTAGTAACATGCATTCTTCTGCACCTACTATCCCTTCTTCCATGTCTTCTTCACTTCCAGCATCTTTGCCTCAGAATCCCAATTTTTCTCAAGCTTCTGCCATGCCTAAACTTGATATTTCACAAGTTGCCAATTTGGTTCAACAATCACAATCTGTAAACTCTAATGCAGCTTCTGTTGCAGGCCAGCCGTGGAATATTTCATCTTCCAACGCAGTTAACCCAATGATGCTTCCTTATGACAGTTCTAATATGAACAACAATTCTAGAGGTGACTACAACAATAATGATGGGGGTTCTGGTAGAAACAGATCGAGATCTCCTGATGGCAGATACAGCAGGAGCAATAATAGAATGAGAAGCAGAAGTCCTAGACGAAATAGTTCTCCTGGTCGTAACAGTAATGATATTTATGGTCCTCCTCCACCTAGAAAAAGAAATGTTTCTCATGATCCTTCTTTGCCCTCTGGAACAGTCAAGGTCTTCAGTAGAACTTTGTTTATTGGTGGAGTTCCTCCTTTTATGACTGAGCAACACTTAGTTGATATCTGTAGACCCTGGGCTCAAGTACAAAGTATGATCTTCCACAAAGAAAAGAGACATGCTTTTGTTAAAGTTTATTCTAGAGCTGAAGCTGAGGTTGCAAGAGATAAATTTGAAGAAGGTAACAGAAATGGAACTTTAGTTTTACGTGCAAGGTGGGGTGTAGGATTTGGCCCTAGAGAATGCTGCGACTATCAAACGGGTATCAGTGTTATTCCCTTAAATAAACTTACTGATGCGGACAAAAGGTGGATTGTAGAGGCTCCTTACGGTGGTACTGGTGGCTTACCATTAGATGGTGGGCTCTGTGTTGAAGAACCTGATATTGAAATAGGTGCTGGTGTCTCATCAAAAGCAATTAGTAGAAGAATGCCTACAAATAGTTCCAGAAATGGACCAAGGTCGTCAAGAACTGACAGAGATCCTAATAATAGAGACAACAGAGATACCAGAGATACCAGAGATACCAGGGATACTAGAGACATCAGAGATACCAGAGACTCCAGAGATAATAGAGAAATCAGAGAAATCAGAGACAACAGAGACAACAGAGACAACCGTCGATGGGGAGGAAACGATCGAAACGACAATAGGTTTAATAACAATCGTCGTGACAACAGAAATGCACCAAGAAGTCACAATAATAACAATAACATTCATGGTCATCACAATAACAATAGTAACCATGGATCGAATAGCAACCTTGGACACAATAGTCATGGACACAATAATGGTCTAAATAACAATTACGGAGGTCACAACAATTATGGTAATCAACAGCCTAATAATATTCCTGAGTATTATGGTAATAATGGTGGATATAATCCCAATCAACAGCAGCAACAGCAGCAACAACCTCAACATCAGCAACTTCAACATCAGCAACAACTACCGCAGCAGCAGCAGCAGCAATATCCTCCTCAAGTTCCTGCTAATATTGCTTCTCTACTATCAAATCTCTCAGCTGCTAGTAATGGTGATAACAGCCAAAGAAATATGCCTCCTCAGCCACCTGCTAATATGTTTGGAGGCCAGGATCCAAATATGGCTGCCAACTTGATGGCAATGTTGAGCAGTATGGCTGGAGGTCAAGCTCCTCCTCCTCAAGGATACAATATGAATTCTGGATATTACCAGCAACAGCAACCACCCCGTTAATATTTAAAGTAGTTTACTTGTGTATTTAAATGATTTTTTAACAAAATAAAAGAATAGTTAATAAGTTGAAAATTCGACAAAAAGAGCTACCAACAGACAATCAAATTTGGCCCTGAGAAAAGATTAACTGTGCTATTAAATATCTATCATTATTATATAATAACATATCCAGAAAGAAGTTCCCAAAATATCAAAAAAAGTTTGTATATCCTCCGCTTTGATTATTAAACTTGTTGTTCAGAGAAAGCACTCTCAATTGGTTTATCCATAAAACTGGCATGTCCTAAGATGGTTACTGCTGAAGCACCAATCAACCATAGAATAGTAGAAATCGGACTAGCAAAAAAGCCCAAAACTAAGGCAACAACCATGAGACCAGTGTATAATTGTGAGCTTGTAAAACTGACAATACCCAGTCTGAGATCAGAACCGTTCAAACATCCAATACCATACATTCCACCGATAACCAGGAAGATAACAAACAGTAGCAGAAGATTGGTGATCAAACTGTAGAGAGAAAGGAGAAAGAAGATAACTGCATAGTTGGAACTGAAATATCCGAGATTGAAGTTAACTCGCGACTGGATCTCACCAAAGCCTTGAGGTTTGCTGATACGACGGACATCAAAGAAATCAGTTGGTGATTTCAAGTTGGCAAATCGTGATTGAAATGCATGAGTATCATACTGTTGATACTTTAGTTAGAATTAAATCAACTGTTAAACGTAGAAATACTTACACGAAGATTCTCCAAGTTGAATCTGTCTGCAAAACTGGACAACTATCCGTCAAATTAGTATCGCGTTTAAATCAAGCGTTTCTAAAGTACTTACTGGTAAATATGAAAGAGTTGACCCGAGATTATTCATTGCTGCTTCTTTAACTGCTGTATATCCAAAGTCTTTTTCGTGTATAAAAGCTTGATATAAAAGAGGTTCGGAATGAAAAAAAAAAATCTTGTTTCTTCTCAAGGAGGTTTCATTCACTTTACACTGTCCAGACTTTCGCTCTTTAACACAATGAAAAACGTGACGTGTACATTACTCAATTTTTTATCACGTGCTTTTGAGTTTTGATATTTTTCGTTTTAGTGTTTGTGAAAATGGAGTCCTAAAAAAGAAATAAATATATCTTTACTAAATTAACAAGATATCCATCAAGCACAAACTATTTAAATACATAAATACATAAAATTAAATTAAAAACTATCAATCACTTCGTCAAACATCTATATCTAAACTATTTTTTAATTAGTAGCCCCAGATTGACGTTCAATATCGTCAACAGGGGTTCTTGGCCCAAATCCAAACAACCACTTAAACCAGTCAATCAATCTAGTAAACCAGCCTTTTTCTTCTTTAGCAATTGCAGTGCTGGTTCCAGATCCACTAGGCTCACCTGGTAATCCACGTTCAAGAGACTCACCGTCTTTTCCTGAAGCACCAGCTTCTCCAACTTCAGTAGCACCTGAAGCAACTGGAACAACAGTAGTGGCTGTAGTATTTACAGGCACAACTGCTGTAGCAGTATCTGAGAAGGGATCCTCAGATACTTTTCCAGTCGATTTAGGAGCTGCTTCGTTGGAAATTGGAAGAGTGCACGATGTGGATCCATAATTAGGAGCAGACGATGTTAGTAGAGAGCTCTTAGCTGCGAGATCTTCAGCTTCAAGTTCCTTGCTAGCAATCTTAGCTGCCTTATTGACACTAGGAACTGCCGGGATAGTAGTTGATTCAGCAGATGAGGATGGCTGTTTATCTTTGGCATTTTCATCGACAGGTTTAGGAGTTGAAACACCACTAGTTGAAGCCGAATTTTCTGCGGTTTCTTTAAGTTTTTTAGCTCTTTCTTTTTGTCTAGCTTTCTTTGCAGCTCTTTCATCCTCTCTTTCATCATCTAAAGCAGCAATAGGAGCAACAATAGAGGCAATTGGAGCAGTGACAGCTGCAATGATACCTGCTGAAGCAGCAATAGCTGCTAATGGAACAGCGACAACCGGGATAACAGCGGCAGCACTGGCAGCACCAGCAGCAATTGAACCAGCTACAGCAGCAATAGGTGTAGAAACTTTGGCAATACTTTCAGCAATGTCTGCAGCAACATTTTCAAGTTTTTCAAAAATGGGCTCTTCTATTTCCTCTTCTTCAGGGATAACCTCAGCAGGAGTAGCTTTAGAAGGAGTAGCCTCAGCAGAAGAAGCCTCAGCAGGAGAAGTTGTAGCGGGAGCAGTCTCGGCAGGAGCAGCTGTAGCGGGAGCAGCTTCAGCAACGGGAGTAGCAAGAACAGAGGTGGCATCAGTAGCAGCGGTCAAAGCACGTTCACTAGAAGTAGTGGCAACAGGAGCAGCTTCAGCAGTAACAGGCGCCACAATTGGAGCAGCAACAGGAGCAGCAGCAGAAACACCAGGAGCAGCGGAAGCAATAGCAGCAGCGGAAGCAATAGCAGCAGCGGAAGCAGATTCAGTGGGAGTAGCTTCAGTAGGAGCAGAAACAACTGGACCAGCTTTAGTAAGCGTAGCTTCAGTAGGAGCAGCTTCAGCAGGAGCAGAAGTGACAAAAACAGCCTCAGCAGGAGTAGGAGTGACAGGGGCAGCTTCTGTATAAGCAGAAGTTACAGGAGCAGCTTCAATAGGAGTAGGAGTGACAGGAGCAGCTTCAGCGGGAGCAGAAGTAATAGCAGTCTCTTCATTAGAAACAGAAGCAACGGGAGAAGCTTCAGCAACATCAATAACTGGGGTAGAAGCAGATTCTCCGCCAGTAAGAACAGATGCAGACTCTTGCTCTGTTGGGTTTACAATTTCAGCTACAGGAAGAGATTCTAAAGCTGGAGTAGCTGCAACTGTCACACTAGGAACTTCAATAGGTTCAGTAAATGTAGCAATAGAATCAGCAGTTTTGGTGGAGTCAGCAGAAGCTGCACCTGTTTCAGGAATATGTGATTCGAAAGGCTTTAAATCTGCTGGTTGAACAACAGATTCTTCTAAAGATTCTGCGATTGTTGCATTGTCATCAGCAACTTGTTGTTGAGAGTCTTCAATAATGGCTAATTTTGAAGTCAATGGAGGAAGAGCTCCGTCCAAAAGATCAACGTCAAGTTCTTTACTTAAAACTGTGGGTTCTGTAGCACTCGGTTTATCTGTTACGAAAGTAGATGAGGCTTCCAAATTTTCTTCTGATTTCGGCTGAACAGATTCAGCTTGAATAGGTTCGTTAACTGATTTAAGTTCCGCTTTGTGAGCGGGTGCTGCGAGTGGAGGTGTTGGGGCAGGAGTTGGAACATCCGAAGGTTTCTCTGGGGCTTGCTCTGAAGGCAAGTCAACAACAGGTGTTGTATCTGATTTAGGCGGAGTTTCTGGTACAGAAGGTTCAGTAACAGGTTCTTTTACTTCAGGAACTTCAGCAACAGGCTCTTTTACTTCAGGAACTTCAGCAACAGGCTCTTTTACTTCAGGGACTTCAGCGACAGGCTCTTTTACTTCAGGGACTTCAGCAACTGGTTCTTTTACTTCAGGAACTTCAGTGACAGGCTCTTTTACTTCAGGGACTTCAACGACTGGTTTTGAAACTTCCACTGGTATTTCAGGTGTTTCTACAGGTTTTTCAGTTGAAGGAGCACTGATTTCTGGAGCGGGATTTTCTTCAATAAGAGTTTCTTCAGGTTTTTCTTCTGGTTTCTCTTCTGGTTTCTCAGCAGGTTTCTCTTCTGGTTTTTCTTCAGGTTTCTCAGAATTCTCAGGTTCATCTTCAGGTTTTTCAGGGTTTTCTTTAGGATTTTCAGATTTCTCAGGTTCATCTTCAGGTTTCTCAGGTTTATCTTCTGGTTTCTCTTCAGGCTTTTCATCTTCTAAAGCTTTATTGACTATTTCAGATCTCTTGAACAAATCCTCATCGTCATCTAAAGCTGCAATAGGAGCAACAATTTTAGCAACTGGAGTAGTAGCTTTTGCAATGACACCAGCAATACTAGAAACAGCTAAAAAGGGAGCAGCATTAGCAGCAGGGACTTTTGCAGCAGCAGCAGCACTAGCATCAGCAACGCTTTGAGCAGTAGCAGCAATTGGAGCAGTAATAGAAATTAATTCTTCAGCAGCACTTGCTGCAACATGCTCAAGTTTGTGAAGTAGTGATTTGTTATCACAACCTTCCTCTACAGTTTCGGGTTCACCTTCTTTAACTGTTTCGAGTTCACCTTCTTTAACTGTTTCGAGTTCACCTTCTTTAACTGTTTCGAGTTCACCTTCTTTAACTTGTACCGCTGGTTCACCTTCTAGTGTTTCTGGTTCCACTGGTTTAGGAGCAATTAAATCGGTAGATTCTGGATTACTCTCAGGCTTTTAAAAGTTAGTCAATAATACAGATATTTCAAAAAAACAACATACATTTGCAAACACCTTTTCTTGTACATCAAGAGGAGGAATAACCAGGCCTGGCAAAGCTCCAATAGCAGCAACTAGAGGTTCTACTTTAGAAAGATCAATTGGTTCATTCTTGATTACAGTAGTTTCAAGTGGTGGTTCATTAGGAGGTTCATTAGCGTCATTAGTAGTGTTTGAAGGTGTTTCATTAGATTCATGATTGAGGGTAGATTTGCGTTCCAATTCTGTTAAAGAGAACAAGTCAGATTGGAGAATGAAGTTATTTTCAATTCCAGCTTCATCAAGGGTAATTTTTGCAGTTGTGTCGATTTTCCATTCATCGTCAACGACGTACTTGTAGAATACTTCTTCATCTTTAGTAGGGATGATTAGTGGAGCAATCAGTTCAAAAGCACCATCCGATTTTTTGATTAGGGTAAGAGATTTAGACCAGTCATCGAAGGTGCCGGTAACTTGAACATGATTTGGTCCAGAAGGCCTATTTTAAAGGTTAGTAAATAGAGTATAGGGTTAGAGATGGGGTGGTGAAGACAGTATAAACAGTGATAATGACGATAACAATAACAGTAATAATAACAATAACAGTAATAATAACAGTAATAATAACAATAACAGTAATAGTAACAATAACAATAATAATAACAATAACAATAATAATAACAATAACAATAATAATACCAATAACGATAACAGTAATAATAACAATAACAATCACCATTGTTTTTATTGTCTATTATCTATCGTCTATTGTATATCTCTATTGTCTATTGTATATTATCTATTGTCTATCATGTATATCTCCATCATCTCCATCATCTATTCTCTCTACATATTGTACTCACCAGGCAAAGGCAAAATAAGGCATGAGATAAGCTAGATTATATGATACTTTGAGTTAACGTGGGATTGTATCACAATTAAGACCAACAGGTAAAAGAGGGAGAAGGAAGAAAAGAAAAAGAAGAAATAAAATTCAGGGATGAGAATTTTTGGAGTTCTCATAAAGTCAATTGGCTCAAATGGTCCAACTACACAACTATACATAAGCACCATCCAATGAGTTGGACCGTTTCTTTAGACAGTGCACAGTTTTACCTACGCATTGCAGTGACAGTTTGTAAAGATCACGATTGGGTTTCTGGTTAAAGTTTAAAAGATAAACAAGGTTGCATGATTTTGTCAAGCCTTGCGGTAACTAACCAGATGGAATTATAGAATCACAGAATGGTTCAGTGTAGTTGTTTAACATGACAAGTTGACAAGATTACAAGATTACAAGATTACAAGATTACAAGATTACAAGATTACAGGTTGACAAGTTGACAAGATTACAAGTTGACAAGTTGACAAGATTACAAGTTGACAAGTTGACAAGATTACAAGTTGACAAGTTTACAAGTTTACAAGTTTAACAGGTTTACAAGTTTAACAAAATGACAAGTTTACAAGTTTAATAAAATTACAAGTTTAACAAAATTTCAAGTTTAACAAAATTACAAGTTTAACAAAATTACAAGTTTTACAAAATTACAAGCTTAACAAAATTACAAGTTTAACAAAATTACAAGCTTAACAAAATTACAAGCTTAACAAAATTACAAGCTTAACAAGTTGACTGGTTTGAAAAGATTTTCACAAGTGGTTCATTGATGTAAAGTACAGGTCATTATTTCAAGGACAGTTTTAGAGGTTGAAAACTTGTCTACAACAAATGGTTAGAATGGCATGAATTTTTAAAATGGAGTTGGGTGATCTATAATGAGTGATCTATAAGTGATCTTCTATGATTGACCTTCTATAATAACCTCGTCCTAGAACAAACCTGTCCTAATCATGCTTTAGAATAAACATTTCTAGAACAAACCTCCTAATCATTTTTCAAAACAAACACCCTAATCATCTTGAACACCCTAATCATCTTGAACACCCTAATCATCTTAAACACCCTAATCATCTTAAACACCCTAATCATCTCAAACACCCTAATCATCTTAAAACCCCAATCATTCATACCAACTCAAACCATGTGAATCCATCATGGCCTGATCACTGTTTCTTATCACTCTGCACAGTTTAATCTCGCAACATTGTAGGTAACAAATATTAAATTCATTAGACCAAAACTATATACAAATGAGATACTGTCTAGTTAAGCTTACAAACTTCCCATTCATCTCCTTCTAAAGGCTCTGGACCTAAAACTGCAACACTTGCATTGCTGAAATTGTTGGCTAACGCTGGAACAAGATACTTCTCTGCAACCCGTACAATATCTTCAATCCCAACACCAAGTAAATTGTCGCGTCGAAGCTTTCGCAAATCACTAGTAATGTTCATGTTAAACTCAGCTGTAATCTCAGATCGTGGACTGATTGGCGCATCAATGTTTTGGAAAATGCTCAACTTAGCCTCGTCTAAATTACGTTGTGTCCAAGAATTGTTAATAGCCCACGTCCCAGCAGTAGAAATGGCATTCAAAGAGTTCCCAGGATTGGGATCCCGGTAGGAATAAAATGTAAAAACACCCTCCAGTGGTGAGTAGCTTGCTCCTCCTCCATATGCTCCTCCCTTCTCCCGAATCTCTTTATGAAGATACTTGTAGCTCAGTAAGTTGGCTAACACCTGCAAAGGTGCTCCATCTGGATGCGTATACTCGACAGCTGGTAAAGCAACTCCCACATAACTTACTTGGAATGGAAGCTGGAAATGTGTCTTCTTGACAGGAAGCAGTTCAACCTCTGAAAGATCGCCATGTGCTTTCCCAACTGGGAGTGTACTAATGTAATTCGAAATCTCGCTTGTCTTGGGAGTAGAAGAAGGACTCAGCGTTAATCCATACTTGGTGTTCCCAGATGTACCAACATACTCTCCAACCTCTTTCAGTTTTGGAACAACCTCATCTAACAGTTCCTCCTCAGTTAAAGTACTGAGACTCTTCATGAACTGAACTTGCTCAATCCCTGCCATGGTTTCGGATAATCTCCGCGATTTCGAAAATGACGCTGATGCATATCCTGTGGCATAAGAATGTCCAGATTCAGACAAGGCGTTCATTGAGTTTGCAACACTACCTTGAATTAAAGGTATCAGCTTTTCCAAATTTGTGAAATTTGCATTTTGCAAAAAATCACCGAGATATTGATACAAATAGTGAGATTTCTCATCTAAACTAACACCTGAGAAATTTTGAACCAATTTGACCAAATGACGATCTTTGGGATCAACAACACTGCCAAATGAAACAGAAAATCCTCCAGTATTCAACTTAATTTCGTTTTCAAGCTCATCCATTGATCGGTCCTTAGTACCCACATTCATAACTGCATCAGAGTAAAGTCCTAAATATGATCTCAAATAAGCAGGAATATTGTTGATGTTTTTCTGCATGCGCAAATACGTCAATCCTTGTGTATCAGTAATTCTCAGCGCTAAAGGCGAATCACCAACTTTTGTGTGCTCCAAGTCAAACTTTCTAATATCTTTTGAAATGTCCTGAGTAGTAAGAGTGGGCAATACAGATACATCTGCAAGAGTTGACTGGCTTTCAAGCAACTTTTGCCCACGCTCAAAAATAAGTTCTTTATCGGACTCACTTAAAGTACCAACAAGTTTTTCAAGCTTTTCTTTCTCAATTCTAGCGGCATCCGCCTCATATGTAGGAGATGGTGTCATTAAAAACTCAAAGTAAGGTTGGGAAATCAAAGATTCTTGAGATAATTGCTGGAATCGGTTTGGTTTAGCGACTTCTGTCTTGAATTCAGACAACAGCTTGGAGTTATCCATAAGCTTGAAAACATCAACATTGTTAAAGACTCTAGGGAAAAACTTGTATACAAATCCTAGACCTAGATTTGCTTCAACTTCTCGATCAGCTAATTCAGCTTGATTGACAATTGCATCAATTCTATCCTGGGGAAACCCATTCTGTGCAACTTCAGCAAAAACCTTAAACACAGCTTCTTTAAACTTTGGAATGTTTTCTTCAGAAAGACCTTGTAATCCAACGGTGAAAATATTTTTAGCTGAAGTAACATCAAGCCCGGAATTCACAGAGAAATCAGTACCAAGATTAGTGTCAATTAAAGCCTTGTATAGAGGTGAAGAGTGGCCATCCATAATCAAGTTACTAAAGACTTTCCATAGATAAGTATTACCAGTATCTGATGAGTCGCCTAGTACCCATGACAACGAACTCTTGAACTGGCGGGAGGAGTCAAACAATGGATCCAATGGACCGTTTACAACGACTTTTTTGTTTTCTGTTAGCACAATGGGCTGTTTGACTTCAGCCCTGGGATCAGAGTACGCAAAGTCCGAAATAGAGTCTTCAACGGGCTCAAGTACTTTAGCCAAGTTGATGTTTCCGTAAGACAGAGTAAACGAGTTGGAAGGATGATACTTGTCATCATGGAACTGTTTAAGTTCTTCGTACTTCAAGTCGGTGATAAATTCAGGATCACCGCCACTGCTTTCAAGAGATGGATATATTTCTCTAAAGTATTTAATGTAAAACAGGTAAGATGGATTTGACATTTGGCCTTTCATTTCGTTAAAGACGACACCTTTAAATTCCAGTGGCGTTGACTTATTGGTAGGGTCCTCATTCTCCAACCTCCACCCTTCTTGCGAGAAATCCTCTCTCTTTAACAATGGTTTGTAAACAGCGTCAAGATACACCTGCTGCAAGTTTTTAAAGTCTGTGTGATTTGTAGTCGCAAACGGATAAAACGTGTAGTCAAAGCCAGTCATGGCGTTCATAAAGTTCGCCAAAGATCTGGTCAACATGTTGAAGAAAGGATCTCTGACCGGGTACTTTTCGGATCCACAAAGAGTCGTGTGCTCCAAAATATGCGGAACACCAGTGAAATCAGGAGGATTCGTTTTAAAACCGATCGAAAAAACATTGTTGGTATCAGCACGGTCAAGATGAACATGGCGGGACCGGGTCCGATCGTGGACAAGATCAACAGCAGTGAGCCCCAGTTGCTCAACTTTAGCAATTCTCTTAACATGGAAACCTCCATACTGGTCTCCAACAGTGTACGACGCACCGGTCCTACCAACAGCAGAAGAAACCGTGCTTGCGTACCGTTTCAAATTTATCGCCTTTTTGGCCCTCAAAATCGCAGACATATTCCTGATGGTCTAAAGAGTCGGGTCCCGGAAAAATTTTGAGACTCTTAGGATCAAAGCTCATTCACGTGATCAATGATTGTTCATCTACTTATCAGTGACTTTTTGTGCAGGAATAAGCGTGATCTCCACGGAAAACAATGTGAATCGTTTTGAATCGCAACGCAACGCGCATTGCAGGCCGTCTAACAATGCCAATCCAGGTAACGACAGTTTGTTGTTGTTTTTGTTATTGTTTCCATACTCGGATTGCCTCAATCAGTTAATTTTTCTGTTTTGTTTTCACCCAACCCTCTTTCATTCTTTTCCTCTCCCACCAATCACTTCAACAATGGAAAACGAAGGAATAGCGCAAGTATCTGCAGCTCTAGACGTCGTGTATAGCTCTAAGTCTACGAACGAGGCGCGTAGCGAAGCGAGTGCAGTAAGTATACCGGGACACTCAATGGGGGAAACAATTAACAGCAAATTTAGTTCCTGGAGACCGTCAAATCGAAACAGGATGCTCCGCTCTGGGGGTGGAATCTAGCTCATCCTTCCCATGGTAACTCTGATGTAGTTCGACACTTTGGTTTACTACTTTTGCAGCATTCAATTCAGTACAGTTTCATTTCCTATGACGAAAATCAAAAACAAGCAATCAAGAACTGGATTGTTGATTTGGCTGTCAGCGCTCAACCGTCAGATCCTCACTATTTGAAGGAAAAACTGGTGATTCTATGGGTGGCTGTTGCTAAACGAATTTGGAGCGTAGATCAATGGACTGAGATGGACGAGACTTTGGTGCGAATGTGGGAGAGCAACCCAGTAACTAGAGAATTGTCTTTGGGTGTGTGGAGAACACTGTTTGAAGATTTGTATATTTTGGAGGATCCGATTGCTGATAAACGCGCCTCGGCTCTCAGTGCGCAGTGTATTGAAGTTGTGACGGCGAAAAGTGTTTTAGAAAATGTTTACAATGAAGAATCGCTAAGAGTCCTACGGTGCGGCAATGACGGTTGGCTCAATAAATGGTCTGTAGTACTACAAGAATGCATTGATAGAGGTTTTAATGACCCGGAAGTTGGAAAATTCGCAACAAGGCTACTGCAAACTATAAAAACTACATTATTTTGGATTTTTCCAGCAGCTATTAGGGAAGCCCAGTTGTTGCAAAAACTCAGCGTGGCATTGGAATGTGATAACCTGGAGATCAAGACTATTGCTGCGGACTGTTTGCATGTTTTATTCACCAGAACTTTTAATAATGATGAAGATTTTCAGTCAATTGTTGGTGCTGTCTTTTCAAATGAAGGAATGTCAACTCTTTCAAAAGTTTACAACTCAATCAAAATTGACATTGACAACTTTGACGAAAAATCTTACATTTTGTGTAAGAAAATGGTTGAAATAATAGTGGGTCTAGGTGAGTTTCTCAACTTATCAAAAAATAAGTTGCCAGAAACCTCAGATCTTAGCCAGTATTTGGCTTTAGTTTTATCTACAACTACGCATACTTCACTTGTTGTATCTGGAATGTCGTTACAGTTCTGGTGCTCTGTTCTTCGAGTTGAAAAATTTAATGGAAAAGATCAAATTGAAAAGCTTTTACCACAATTGCTAGAGCTGGCTGCCGAACGTTGTATAAAATTCGATGATGTCAGTGAGGATCATATTTCAAAAAGATTTCTCAACATAGACTTTGATACAACTCCCGATACCCAGGTGTTCTTAAGCAACTACAGACGATTTATGGAAGATATTGTACGTTTGGTAGTGTGTAGGTTACCTGCAGACTCAATGGCTTATCTGGAAAATCGAATGGACACCTTTTTTTCTTCAGAGTTGGGCTGGCAGAGTTTGAATTCACCTAAACTCGAGTATTCTGGCAATCCAGCTTATTTTCTTGCATATTCTCAATTCATATTAGTCGAAGCTGCTTTACGAGGAGTTTCTAGATGGCGAATTTGGTACAGCGAAATTGATAAAACTCAGGTTATGGAGAAATTGTCTGTCATTATTCAGCGATGGTGCGATAGTCTTATTGCAATGAAACTCAATGATCCTCTTCTTTTGAGAAAATATGTTCAAACTTTGGTTCAGTTTGCTCCATTACTTAAGGGAGTTACCCAGTTGATGTTCAAGGTTCTTGAAAAAGTTCTGACAGCGTGCACATTTGAATATCCTTCTGACGCAACAGATGATGATAGAGAAGTCATTAGAGATTTGAGAACAAGTTGTGGAACAGAATTAAACAGACTAGCTTACATGATGCCCGAAAGTTTGATGCAAATTTATGGAGATTTAGAAAATGTTATTGGAGAAATGCTGCTATCAAACAAATTGAGCGATCATGAAGCTGTAGCATTCAAGTCGTTTTTGTTGGTGGTATCTCAGCGATCTAAAATTGATAATAAACCAGAAAAATTCTCCAAAGTGGTGGATCCAGTCCTTCAATCTTGGACTGACGAAGGAACCATGAAGGGATTGATGGATCTACCTTGGTTTATGGAAAGAGTTGGTATCGTCAAAATTGCTGATTATTTTCGATCTAGAGATGTTACAGCTACTACGGACTTATTAAGTACTCCTATGGATGATGTTGGGAAAGAACTCAAAAGTGAATTGAAAAACAAGTGGTCTGCATTGTTCCCTATTAGAGCCACAAGAATTTTTATCCAATACACTATAGAAAAACTGGATCACAACTCTCAAGAATATAAAGATTTGCTGGCATTGTGGAAACCCAGAATCCAACCAATTCTTCCGCATATTTTGCAACTTGTTTCTCAAATTGAAGCTTACCACAATCCAGCTAATTGGACAAGTTTACCAGTGGAAGTTCAGTCATTTGTAAAATATAGTTGCATGGAAAGATTTTGGCAGGTTGGCGTTTCGACACAAACGCGAGATCAGTTTGTAGACGAAAACGTCAAAGCAATGCATACACTCAGAGATTTCGCCGATTCAGTTGGCCATATTATTAGATACACTAGGGAATATGCATTTTTAACTTTGGGCTCTATAAGTCAGTTGGAAGATACCATGTATGAAATTCCAGGAATCGCAGCTAACTTATGGCATGCCTTAGCCGGCGATTCAGCTGGCATCACTTCGCATTCTTGGAGACATATGATTTCATTAGTTTTACGAAACGTTATTAAAAATTGTCCGATTTATTTGATGCCTGTGTTTTTGAAGGAATTTCTACCTCCTATGTTGACAAAGCTTGATGAAGTATTGGTTGAAAAATGGTCAAAGATAACTCAAGAAGGTAATGGCTTAATGATGGACGAAGATTTTGAAGAAGACGGAGACGTGACATTATCGGAGGAAATGATGGAGGAGCATTTGCTTAGGCAACTTACAGCAATTGTGGCAAGACTATTGATTGATCTTGTCGGTCAATTGGGTGGAAAGAGTAGCTCTTCAAGCACACAAACAGACCCTAATGGTGCACAAAGTGTCATTAGACAAACAGTGCTTAACAACAAAGAAATTTTAGCACCATTTTTAACAATTTGTTCGCACATCATGTCTTTCAAAGACAATAGATGCAGCTTCAACAGTTGTTTGATCATGCGTAATATTTTGCCAGATATCTTATTGAAAGATCCCGAAGTAGATTCTTTCTTGTGTGAAAATTTGATTAAAACATGTCTGGACATTTTGGATGACAAGTACTTTGCAGAAGTTCACAATGAAGTAGGATATGTTCTTACAACTGTTTACACTATTCTCAGAACTAGGTATCAACGTCCTGTTCAAATTCTTTTGGATAATCTTCCATCTACAGTTACTGCACAAGCTGTCTCTGAATTCGAAGTGACTTTATCGACTCCTAAATCATTGCGACAACAGCGAGGAGAGTTTTTGGAATTTCTATCAATGGCACATCATTCTCAATCAGATGTCAATTTCGATATGGTCAAGAGACAACAGCAGCAACTCAAGAATGAAAAGAAGAAAAACCATGAGAAAAAGTTACTGACAAAAAAGAAGAGTAGTAAAGATCATGACGTTATCGAAAATGAGGAAATGGAACAAAGTATGGTCAACTTGTTTGATGAGGGCTACTAGAAAATGTTCGATGTATATTTTTTTGCAAATATCTTACTCATATAATCCAAATATATACACATCAATCTACACTTTAATTATATAATGCTACATATTTACTATATACATAGAATTTTGGAATTTGAGACTGTCAATAAAAATTTAATAAATCAACAGGTAATTTGTAAATAATAAGTATGAAGATTTAAAACATTATGATGACTACTTGTTACCTCAATCATAAATAAAAAGAGATTCAGAGACACAAGTTTAGATTGATGTTTTTGCTGGTTAACAACTTGATGATTTTCCTCAAAATCATGTTGATTTTTAGGAACTTATACAGATACATGTTGCTATTCAAACGAAGTTTTTTCAATCAAATGATAAAGTTGCTACCAGATTTTAACACAATAAAGAAGCATTTTAGAACTCTTCAACATGACATAATGTTGATTTTAACGAGCTTTGCTTTTTTCTGCACACTCATTATAGCAATTTCTTCTCTAAAATATGCAATGTTACAAGTAAGAAAGTCATTTATATAAACTTACATGTACTAACGTGCGCGAGGCCTAACCGAAGAATCAAAATTGAGTTCTGTGTTTACAAACCTCAAAAGTGTGAGAGTTGGAGACAATTTTGGCTTCTTCTGAGAAGTGTTGGAAGATTTTCAGGAAGGCAGTGTAAACAATGGAAATGATAACTCTAAAAGTTAAAAATCTGTAGATTGCGGTAGTTTCTATGCTGATTTCATTCCTAGTAAACTCACAAACAATTTCACTTAAATATACCATGACCAAATTGTCAAATGACAAACTACAAATACGATAATAGTAAGCTATTAAACTTTGATGGAGTAACTCAGTTTATGTCCAGGCATCATTTCAAGATGAAGAACTCAATAAATTCGCTGCATCATTGCTGTTGAAATAATATATCATCATATGTTTAATTCAATTGAATGATGAACAGTCTGGCAAAATTTCACTTCAAACAAACAACTTAGCTTTACTTCATTATACTGTCATTTATTCTCATCCTTAAAATTTCACAAGGTTATGAAATTGTAGAATTGGATGTACTAGAGACAAAATAAGTTTTCTCAATATTTCAAAAATGAATACCAAATGAAATATAGAATAAAATTTATCAAGGATTCTGTAACGCAAGGCTCATTGATGTACCTATATACATATTAGAAACTTCTCATGTAGTTTTCATCGCAAGTAAAAGCTAATCCATAATTTCAAGTTTGAAAGTTTAGGACAAATAATGAAAAATAATTAAAAAAAAAAAAAAAAAATATCTATTAAACAATATGCAGAAACTTGATATAAAAATCATAAATAGAACTTTTTCTTTTCCTTATCCATACCAGGATTATGTTCCCATTCAACTTCTTCCTTGATTCCTTTTTGAACCCTTCTAAGCTTGAGAGTGAATTGTGGGCCCAGCTCTTGTAAACCAACCTTTTCTTCATTCTTAAACATGTATCTATGCCTCCTGAAGAAAATATAGTCTCTTTGATTATGCAATGTCACAACTTGACGACCAATAAATTCTGGTTTTTGTGGAAACAAAGATTGAAACAGTCTTCCGACAGTAGTTCCTAAACGAGTTGAGAAATTATTCAAAATGAGTTCTGGAACATGACTTGTAGCTCTACCGTGACCAGATATCTTATCTTTATAACGCAAGCTTGAGACAGAAAAGTAAAAGGTAGGGCCTTCTGGTAGATGCATAAACGTGACACCATTGACTTGTTTCTTGTCTTCATTGACAACAATAAGATCAGTAAAATCTCGGTTGGTACAAAATTTAGCCATTGTTTTCATGTTGAACTGTTCTTTTCTCTTCAAAAAGGTACTGTTAGGAATCAATTCCTGGAATACATCTGTGAAATCATAAGCTTCTTTGTGAGCTTTCCAGTTTGTCGTGATCAAAACCTTGGGCTGCTTTCCCTCTTCAAAATAATGTTTGAACTCGTCTTCACCTTGAACTTCAACGTTGATGGATTCATCAAAAACTCTTTTAGATTCAATAGTTTCTGTAATGTTTTCTGCCAATCTTTCTTCCTTCAGTTCAGGGTTTTCAGCTTCTTTCTTTGCTCGCTCCCGTCTTTCAGCATGTCTCTTCTTATTCAATTGATTTTTGTGCTTTGCAAAGACTTCTTGTCTTTTCATTTTATTTTTGATGCGAATATCGCGTCCAGATGTCTTTCCTGTCGCCATTTTACCTGTTTAACTAGAATTATCAGTGTCTTGTAGAGGAAGTATAGACTGTTGAATCAGGGAATTAACAAAAAAAAATTTCTTGGTTGGGAGAAAACATCAGACCCAAACCTTTCAGAAAACAGGGTAACTAGCTGTAAATTGTACGGCTGTTAAAACCGTTAGATTTCTTAAGTCATCTGTGCCCTAAACTTGTCAATGGCCAGAGTAAGGTTGTTTTATACGAGAATCTGCACAGTGGAGAAAACGTCAATGCAAAATAGGTCATCTTTAGTTAAAAGCCGTTTACTGGCGCATTACCAACCCCATCAGCTTTCCAACGGTTCAAATTGCACAAGACCTAAGTATACTATAAAAGACAAGATTGCGCGCGCACTGTTGAATATTTGTAGATCTCAACGTCAATTAATAGATAGCATTTGCTTTGCTATAACAATTAAAATATACAGAACAATTCTTTGTGTAACAAAAAATCTCCGTTTAACTTGAGTCAAAACTCAAGGAAGCACTTTGCGCACTCGAAACTGAAAAAGCTTGAAGTTTGGGTTCATAGTTTTTTTGCTGAACAAAGAAAAAAGTTAGTAAATAGTTCAAGTGCAGACAGATTCAATTGAATTGAGGACAAAGCAATGAGCAAAACTTAAGCTGGATACGAGGAGTCATTGGAAAACCTCTTATTCAAGCAATGATTGCCAGTTTTATGTAACGAATCAGCATGACAATAATCGTAAATAACGGTCTTCTAGAATGCCTCTATTTCGCTAATGCGTTGGTTGCTAATTGTGTTTACAGGCTTATTGCTTTCAAGGCTAGTTAAAGTATCTACAGAACCAGTACCAATCATTATTTACGCATCTGTTCAGTTACGGCTTGTTCTTTGTCTGTGAATTTGTGCCCATATCTTTCATTTAATTATACTGCTTGCTGCTTACATTTGACCTCTATTAGGGCTTTAGAGGCGCAAAAAATTCACAAAATCCAGTCGAAAACAATAGAGTAAAGCCTAACTTAATTAAACTTTACTAAAACACTCCGAATAGAGTCCATTCGTGACGTTGGCAAGAAATTCTTACCGTTCTTGGTTTTTTGTCTTTTTTTGAGTTTTCCTTTTTGCAAACATATTTTTATTGATTTTATATCACTTTTCTCGAATTCTTTCTCAACTCCTTCTTCTCTTTACTGTCTGTCTCGATCACTACTTTACTATTAGTTATCATCTCTGAGCAATCAAATCGACGCTGTAAAATCGTAGATCCGAAACGCTGAATTGAAGATCATAGCCAACGGGAATTTCGTCATTCACGGAAAACACCTCTGATTCCTAAACTGTCTTGATTGTTTAGTACCATGTCAGACGTACGGGAGCTGTCGACATACTGGGGTAGAAACATAACTGTTTTACCCACTTTCTTTAACAGACTCGCTAAAGCTGTAAGTCCTGATTATTCTTTTGAAGACCTAAAGTGTGTTTTTTCCGTCGCAAACTTGAGTTGATAGATTTGAACCCCATGGTTTGCGATTCAATTTCTGTAACTTCCAGCTTCGTTGGGCCATATTCTGGAATTGAAATTTGTCAAAAGTTACTCTAGCTCCCTGGCTCTTACCTTTTTTTAAAGCTCAAATTCTTTAACTAACTCCACTCATAGCTACCGCACAAAACTGGTTCATCGTACAAAAGTGCTCTCAAAGATCCGACATACCTTTTGACCAGAGAAATTCTACTGGATTTGGCTGAAAAACGGCTTTTGAGAGGAATTTATCCTTCTATTGTTTTAATTGCTCGTGATGCATACAACGTGAGTTCTTCTTTCACTCATTTGGTTCTTTGGCTGACCTCATTATCTGTTCTATAGAATGATGGCTCCGAAGGTATCTACAACAAGAATGTACTTACCTTGCGGTCTCTTGCGATTCTACTTCAACTACTGGCAGACATATCTGTTACTACCTGGAGTGGGGATCAGAAACAAATGGATCCTGGCGGTCTCACATCTCAACCTTGTTCTACAGTTTCTTCCCATTTACATTTGTTCTCCGTACCTCCCAGAAAACTTCCGGAAGATAATGTGGAGCCAATCCTAGATTTTATGCTCAGAATTAAGCCGACTGTGTTATTGAAGAAAAATTTACTTGCGCTCTCTAATATTACATCGCCCGAAGAACAAACCGAAACTGAATTTTTATTGGAATCCATTGACACTTCAATTGAAAAAGCATTTCATTATTTTTCTGCAGCAAATTGGAATGTAGTGTATCCTAAAATTCGAGAAATCCTCAAAAAAATCCAAAATACTAGAGTTGAAGAATCAGAAATGCTTCCAGGAATTGAGTTAATTGGGATTCTTTTCTTAGACACTGAAAAAATATACATTCTTGTAAAAGATATGTGTGAAATTCTTCCTCTAGTCAAAAAGTCTGCTCACGTCAACTGTCTTCAACATTTCATGCAAATGCCCATTTCATACTGGGCTTATTCAAATCCTGAAAGCTTTGTTTACGAATCCAAAAATGATACACTTCTAACTCAGGCCTTTGCAGCTCTTTTTGAATTTACGTACTCTCATGGAGATGGCTCCAAGCGCGTGTATTCAACTTGGAGTCTGTTAGGACTATCAATTATTTTCTTACCTCAATATTTTGCCGAAGAAGAGAGCACTTCAAAAATTTCATCTTCCAAGACTAGATTGGATTTCAGGTCATCTTTTAAACGACACTCTGCTAAGCATCATAAATTTTTATCTCTTATCAAGAACTCGCACAAAGAAGCTTTAGATCCAACAATTTTGTTTGCTACCTTCCATATCATTAAAGCTGCTTCCATTTTGGTATTGAGTGATCCTACAAATCCAATTGTCAATTTTGTTAATAATATTTACAGTGTTTTACTTCCACACTTATTTGCGGCATCATCTTTAAGTCAGCAAACCATTTTTATTGATATATTCCAAACTTCCTTCATTTCGTCTTATACCATTCTGAATTTTAAAGGCCTGTTGAGAGATGTGTATCCCTTCATGAAGTCATCAGCGAAACATGAATTTTTAATCCCTAATATTTTGAGGGGACATATTAATCTGGAACAAGTTCCATTATTCAGAGAGTACTATCAATCAATGATGGAAGAAATATATACATTAGCAAGAACCAGTTGCTTTGATTTTACCGAACAGTTAAAAAAAATTGATATTGTACCAGACTCGAAAAAGAGTTTACACGATCAAGCTTTAAAAAAATGCTACCTCAAAATTCTTGCCAACTGCTACATTTTATTTACAGCCAGCCCCAATTACATTGTAGCTAATTATACAAGCTCAAATGATCCTCTGAGTGATCCATTGTACAATGCAGTTCTTTACGCAATTACCACGTCTCATGAAAGTAACCGAAGACGAGCCATGAACTTCTGTGAGAGTTTACTCTCTCGCGATACGTTGGCTAAATTTGATTCAAATTTGCCGCTGTCGTCAAATATTAATCCTATTATTCCTACTGTAAGGCAAGCTGGATCAATGGCCATGTATCTTTCAAATGTTATTCTTGATCTAAAAGACGACTCTTTAATTATTGATTACATGAATCTCATAAAAAAATCGAGAATTAGCAGAGTTGATCTCATTGAACTCTACAAATTGATGGACTTCTGTGAAAGAGATTTTGAAAAGATAGAGCCTAGAGATTTGCAATTGAAGGATAGTTCAATTCTCGAAACTACCATGTACGTTTGTATTTGCTCAAACAACATTACTATTTGCACATTTGCGATTGAGATTCTTGATATTTTAACTCGCGAAGCTGTCATTGTTGAGGATCCTAGATCTGCTAATATCTCTCTTTCAGTGACACCAAATTTAGACGCTTTGTCCGAATTTTGTTTAAAAGCTAATGGCTTATCAGGTACAATGCCCATTCAAAAGATTTTATATCAATACTTCCAAAAAACTTCATTTATTACAGAGTCTATTGTTTCTGCATGGAATATTGTTCATGAAAAATGGGATAATTTAACTACAACAATTCTTGCTTCTGACTCTTTTGACCGATTTCATTTAAGGCTCTGGAGAAGTTACGGTGGTTTTTTATGCTCGTTACTTTCATCATTTCTAGTTCAGGAAAATGAAAATGTTATTGAAGGGCAACTTAGCAAAACGTCTCAGACTTTCCTGACAAAAATTATTTCGATGCTATATTTAGGGAAGTCACCTTTTCTTAGAGAAACTGCGTGTGATATTCTATCTAATGATACAAGTGCAATTTCGTACCACTATATTTTCAAAACTATACAACAAGGCATTAACGCAATTGCCTTAAATTCTAATTATGTTTTGAATGAAAATGATTTTTTGCTCTTAGAGCAATCTGTTGTGCTTTTGAAAGCTGTTGCAGGCAAAATTGTTAGAGGAGACATATACATTTCTGCTGATCTGGGAACTTTGTGTTTGACCATTGTGAGATGTTTGAATAATTCTCCTGCTGAAGAAAGAAACATGCGATTACGGGTGCACTATAGCCATTTGGTTGGTCTTGTGTCTTCACATCAAGAAATGTGTAATCTTCGTCATGATCTTGCTAATCGAATTGAAATTACGGGTATATTTGCTGATTGGCTGGAGAATTCTCTTACCACGAAATATACCAATGATGTAGACAGCGTTGTCTCAACAATTAGAGGACAAAAAAGACGAGAGATTGAGTATGAGCGACTTCAAAAAGACTGCGTTTGTGGCATCATTGAGTCATTCACAGTCTTGCTGAACGGTTTGAAACTCAGTACATTTAATAATGATAACAGTTTGACTAAAAGAACAGTCTTTTTCGAACGTTTATTCAATTTGTTAATTAAGACCTTACAAAAGTGCAATGCAGAAGATGTTGGATCAGAATCAGGAAGTTTGCATCTTCATGATCGGTTGATTTCTGTGAAAACCGCAGCAATTGACTGTGCTTCAAAATTACTGAATGCAAACTTAGACATTGGGCTCAAATTTGCGCTTCCATTTGGATTCGATAAAGATTCTTTTACAAGAGTTTTATTTACCAAAATTTTGAATAATATATTGCTTCAAAAAAATTCGAAAAACACTCAAAAAAATGGAAGGCAATATTATCTCGATCTTTCAACGTTCCTTATATCTCACTATAATATAACATTTTTATTATGTGATGTTTGTCCTGCTACAGACGTTGCTGAGTTTGCCAATGCTCTTTTAAACATATTTGAATCTTGTGGACAAGGCTTAACTTTAATCAAATTGCTCATTGGCCGTGAAATTCAATATGCTGAAATCCCTCTGGAATCACTTCGTCGAAATTGTGTTGCAACTAAATTACTATCAATATATGCTCATCAGAAAGGGTATTCATATCTCCAATCTACATTAGGCCCATTTATAGAGGACATTTGCGCAAATCCTGAAAAATATTCAATAGACCCTAACTTTGACAAAGAGCCTGATGGTGAAAGAAATTTTGAGAAATTTGATACTTGTATGAAAAAATTGGTTGGAGTTTTGCAAAGCACAATAAACGATGTACCATTGGTTATTAGAGAACTTTGTCACACTATCGCTGTTTGTGCCGACAAAAAATTTCTTAATTCTAAGGATGGATCTGTAACTGCTGTGAGTGCTTTTTTCATGTTGAGATATGTGTGTCCAGCTTTGGTTTCACCAGATGGTCAAAAAATTCTAGATCATCCACCTCCAAAAGAAGCAAGGAAAACATTGTTGGTTTTAGCCAAAGCATTACAAAACATGGCGTTTGGTTCTACCACCTTTTCAAAATTTTCAAATTTGAATTCATTCAAGTACAAGCCATTTTCTGAAAGTGTAATTCAGTTCCTAAAAAGTATTTCTAAATCAGATCCCCGATTTACAAATACATCATCTACTGTGGTACTAAATTCAGAAAAAGCTCAAAAGGGTGGAAATCCAACTTTCACCGCAAACCGTCCTGATTTAGAGGTGATGCATAAGTTTTTATTCAATAATTGGGAAAATATCAATCATAAGTTGATCTTGGACCACCGAATCAAACATGTAAAAACCTCTGCTCAAAATGGTGAAGTTAAAGACCAAGATATCAGAGCGACTCAAAAATTGACTAGCTTGATTCGAAACCTCGGTAGACCTCCGCCGGACAACAGTTCGGAAAGATCAATTTCTCAAAATACTCATGATGTATTAAATGCTACAGCTACTCCAGGGTTGAAAGAACTTTTTGAACGAAATGAGTTTAAAAATTTATCAGAAGTCAAAAGCCTTAACATTACTTCATATGGTTTTGACAACGAAGGACATCCTGTTTTAACTGTGAATTGCCGAAATTACAATTATCATGAAGTTGATAGCGAACTGGTGTTGTACGATTATTTCAGAATCGCCAGCAAAATCTGGGATCAAAAATTCTTGATTCTGTTTGATATTACTGGATTCACTCTAGCTAATGAAGTCCCTAGCTATGTATTAGACATGTCAGCCAAGATGGCGCCTGAGAAAATGAGAGACAACTGTATTGGCATTTACTTCTGTAACGTCACAACTGATTATTTACCGTCATTGGAAAAGTTTCAGAAGCATCATTGTGAACATTTCTTGAATCCTTCTCGGTACCCATATACCTACCTTACATCTGAAGATCTCAGCTATTATTTTGATTTGAATATTTTGAGCGTTGATCCAAGAACAGTAAGAATGATTAATGACGCAAAGACATCATATGAAGATTTATATCGATACAATTTTAACAAGAAAAAATTGGAGCAGGTTTCAATAAAGATTGGAAAAGAGTTTTTCCAAATCAAATCAGAAGAAGCTCATTATCTATCTGGTACTGTACCGATTTATACCAACGACATTTACACCCTAAAAGAGATAATTGCGATTTACAAATCAAACACTAATGAGCATCCTAATGAATTTACAGTAGAGATCAACCGCTCAGAAGAATTGAAATTTGTTTTACACAGTTCTCAAAGAGACGAAATAATTGAATTTGTTCAGAGTGGAAAAGAAAAATTATCAATTAGTACTGAAGAAGTTCTTGTTTCTCTTGAATCTTCAATGTGTGCGTTGCTGGGTATCTCACTTTCAGGAATGTGTTCCCCAGATTCTCAAATCCAAGAAGCATCATATAATCTCATGTCTACAATGCAGACAAGATTCAATCTTGATTGTGGAGTTAAGTTCTATGGCGGAGAAGGATTGAAACTTCCAATGAATGTTATGGACCATATTAAAAAAGTGAGTGAGTATTTTGCAAACTCTCGACCACATTTGGCAGTGGATTTTCTTCGATATTGCTATTTCGGCTTTTATTCTCTTCCTTATGATCGCCGGCAATTTGTACTTGTCTACATGGTGCCTTGGACACAAAAGATTATCAATATTGACATTGAAAGCAATGAAACTGTTATTGCAGCTCTTAAACTAGCTTTTGAACGGATGATAGAAGTTTCTATCATTGGTTCTGGAGATTACATGTATATGCTTCAATACCACTGGCCCCTTTTTCTTTCACGAAATGAATTTGTTCCATATATTGTTGAACTCATAATCAGCGGATTATTGAAAAACAAAGTTCATTCAGGATCTCGAATAGACATTACAGTTTCTATTCTCACTTGTGGTAATATGTTATATGTTGGAAATTTTGTTTTAAATCGACTTCAATACTTGACTATACACAAAATGAATACCGGTATGCTATTGACTGAACATCCTGATTGGGATGAAATAATGATATTAATTTCCATTTTTTCTGCTATTTTGTTTGAAAACCCGGAGGTTGCAGAAAAATATGGTTTTGATTTTGCTATTTTCATACTCATGTTTGTTCATATAGGTTCGTATTCATTCCGACAATCACTTCACAATTTAACTGCAAATTTGATGCAATCATTTTCGTTGAGTAACTTGTGTGACGATGAAGGTAGAGAGCACATCAGAGTATTATGGAAAGATTTGACGGAAACAAAGGGAAACATGATTTTTGGAACAAACGAAGAATTGAGGAGTGTAGATTATAACTATCCAGCATCATTTTTCACTTTTCAAGTTGAATCTTGTGGAGTATTTTTAACTGATTTGTCTACTCATCTTTATAATGCAGAAATGTATTCTGCTGGAGTATTAGGATTCACAAAGACTTGTTTGGCTATTGCATCAGTGAAGTTTTCTCCTTTTCAAGGCCGAGCTCTTTTGTGTTTGGGATGTACCACTAGAACTGTGGCTTCAAAGGAAACAGTTTTAAAAGTTATAGAAATATTTCGAGAGAGTTTGAAAGAAACACAAAATCATTTTTCTAGAAATGAGCTTTTCATTTGTGCTTCAATTGCTATCTCTAGACTTTGTCAATTGATGAATGCTGATATTAAGTTTCTTTCAAAAATGTTTTGGTTTTCTGTTGCATTAATACGAACCTGTCATATCAAGACTTTTGTATCAGCAGTGCAAATGCTCCAAGCCGTGTTAAAAAATCTAGATGGAAGTGGAGCATTTCAAAAGGTTTCTATTTCATCTTTTCTCTTTGCTTCAAAAAAAGAGTTTGAGAGTGAGTGGAGTGAATTTGAGAAATTTACAGACATTAATTTTAATGAAGAATATTTTGAAGTTGCACTTACTACTTCATTGTTAAGAGGACTTGAAAGAGCTGAGACTAGAGCTGCTACTTTAAGCACTTTTGAAATATTGTTGTCAACGTCTGTTAAGAACATGATAGTTTTGAGCGACGGAAACCCATTTGAACCTGGCTTTTACTCAAAATCCCCCACCAATAATAATTCATTCAAACAATATCCTACTACGAGCTCTACCTCAATTTCAAATACAAATTCTCCTTCTAATGATGGAATTGCAAATTCGACTGATAGTTCAACATTTGCAATTCCAGACAGGAGAAAACACTCACACATGCCATACTTTTTTATTTTGTATTTGTGTTCTCGGTCAAATTTGGAGCTTAAAGATTATTTCTGGTTAACTGGTTCTCCAGAAGATGCTTTGGATGAAGATATTCCAGGATTCATCAAGTCATATATTCTTAGCGGAGACAAGAGTGCTCTGATAACTTTGTATATTGGAGTTCAAATTCTAAGGCTTGTTGGACCTGAAGACGTTATGGAACAAAAAATATTATCTTTGCTACTCCAGGTTGGAGAAGAAGACTTTTCCATGTTTTACAAAGTATACTTTTCAGCCCGAATTAAATTAGAAAGGACTATTGACATTGGGCATTCTATACCAGTACTAAAGTCTTCATTAGATATTATATGTTTGGCAATATTACGAATAAAAGAACTTGCTAAACGCTCATATTACGATGGTGAAATGGACAAAGAATTAGAAAGGGCCGGTCTCCATGGTATAACTATTTCAGGAGGATTCAACAAGGTGACAGAGCTGATTTCGGATAAAATAGATTACAAAGAATTGGCTATAGTAGTTGATGCTATTCTTAATAGTGAGGAGTGGTCAGTTAATTGAGATTGTAAAAAGTTGTTTATAAATGTGTTGGTATAAAGATTTTTGAAAAATTGAAACAAATTTTGGAATGGTTCAAGATTTGGAATTTTTGAAGTTATGGAATGGTTAGAGATTTGGAACAGTTGAAGTTAAGGAATGGTATATATAGATTTAGAACGGTATAAAAAAATTTGGAACAGTTGAAGTTATGGAACAGTTGAAGATTAAGAACGGTGTAATAAAATTTGGAACAATATATAAGGATTTCGAACGGTACATAAATTTTTGGTGAAAATCCTAAAACAATTCATAGTCCTTGAATATTTTAAAACAGTTGTATAAAAATCCTAAAGCAGTTTATATAAATATATTTCTGAACAGTTGGAAAAAGATGCTGTAAAAAGCCGTTGCCTACCTTTCAAACATCATGTTAATATTGACTTTAACTAAGACTTTTATTCATAAATCTTCTTCGAGTAAAGCCCAGCCAGTATTTATTTGGAACTCTTTCACCATCTGGATAAATTCTCTTAATCAATCTAACAACCAATTCCTGTCGAAATTGCGTTAAATAGCCTTTAAGTAAGTCAGCATCCATTCTATCTTTTGGAGCCAAGTAAAGCGAGTTCAAGGGGAAAGTAGGTTCACCTGGAATTGCAAAATGATCAACAGCCAGCGTGTTTAGTAGCTTATTTGCTTCACTAGAATCAGTTGTAGGCTTAAGTTTGCTAAGACAGTCAGAAATGAACAAAATGCCATAGATTAAAGTACGGTCTGCAGGGCCTTTGATTTCAAAATTACGAAAAAATGAATTGGCTCTAAACAAGTCTAGAATCTCATCAATGATATCGTAGTCTTCATTTGTAGGATATGCTGGGCCCTTAAACTTGGTTTTTATAGGCAAAACGGCAAAGTTCCCTTGAAACAGGTTAGCCAGGCCATCTCAAAGATTGCGCTATACTCACCAACTTGTCGGGTATCAGGACCGTCTTTAATGAATGTGGAATGATAAGCCTATAAAGTCAGTACTTGACAGTTGCAAAAATCAAAACTACGTACTGGCATTGTTCAATGGCGATGGGAAGGTGAACAGTGGCATTTTTAAAGAACTCAGTAGTATATAACTGCACAAATGCAGCATTGTTTAAGCATTTATGTTTAAAGAATTGTGTTTTACTACGGCAAGCAAAATTAACTCTTTCTGGTTCTGCATACATTTCTCACCACTGTCACTCTGAGAAAAGCGTCTTTAAGTGATTAGGTTCTAGCTGGTGGTTTGTTTAAAACCCTTCTACGCTCTAACCTAGGTACATTTGAATAGCCAGTTCCTTAACAGTTATTACCATGGCTGATGGCTCACGACGGCCTATGGGGTCTTCTCAAAGAGATGCCGCCTTCTCAAACATTTTTGGTTCTGCACCACCCCCAGGACGGGGACAAAACGAAACAAACTTGCCTCGAAACATTACCGCTCCAAACCTATCTCACTATACTGAAAGTACCTCTCAACATAGATCTCGACCAATGCATAGTTCCGTCCCTCATCAAACTTTAAGGCAGAAGGCTTCACTAGACGATTCGTTATCCGCTGGCTTTGACTTCACGTCTACTGAAGCTCCTCCTCCTCCAGTTCCTACAATGCGTCATGGTCGAACTCAGTATTCTGCCAGCCAGCAGACTGTCAACCAGCAGACTGTCAACCAGCAGTCTGTCAACCAGCAGCAGCAACTGCAGCAACTGCAGCAACTGCAATTGCAACAGCAACAACAGCAACAACAGCACCAACAGCAACAACAGCAACAACAGCATCATCATCAATATCAGCAACAACTTCCTCAACAACAATTCAGAAGACCTAATGGCTTGGTTGCTGCGTCACCTCCAGTGACACCCCAGTATCCCAGTACTAATAACTATTCACAACAAATCCCTGAGCGCCAGTCTGGTCCAAGGTCAGTTTCTTCTCCTATGGCAAATCAGCCTTATAATAATCAATTCCAACAGCATCTTCAGCCCCAGTATCAGCAGCTTCCCCAGCAACAACGGTACATGGACAATGGGCCCCGAAGTATGTCTTTGACTTCTTCAGTGTCTTCCCGCACTCTTGCTGCCCATTACGAACGTGATCCTCATAGAAGTCATACCATGACAATGTCGGGACGTGTTATCCCTCGTAGAGGCCAAGGCCCAGATGTACTACCGGACCATCTTTCAAAATCATCAAGGACAACTGACAATACTCAAAGGTCCACTTCAAACTCTTCAGAACATTCAGAACAAGACCATAGAGGGTCAATCACTTCACATTCAACAATCTTAACAACTTCTAGACATGTACCTTTGGTCTATCCAGCACTCTTGTCAAAAGTTGCTGATACTTTTAGACAACGAATTAACCTCGGCATGCGAATCAAGGATGAACTCACATACAACGACGCTCTTACAGGCGCTGAAGCTGTTGATGTTATTGCATACATTATTAAAACAACGGACAGAAATTTAGCTTTGTTATTGGGAAGAGCCTTGGATGCCCAAAAGTTTTTCCACGATGTCACTTACGATCACAGATTAAGAGATACTACTAACGAGCTATATCAATTTACTGGTGAAGCGGAACCAGTCAATGGAGTTTTTACTTTACTGACAGAATGCTATTCCCCAACTTGTACAAGAGATCAACTATGTTATTCTATTGCTTGTCCAAGACGTTTGGAACAACAAGCTCGACTCAACATGAAACCTCAATCTGTCTTAAAAAGAGCAGATAGTCGACTTTCTTTGCATGGTGATGATGAAAAAGAGCAAAAGCTTTGGATTCATACTGTTTCTAAGGAAACTGCAGACACTGTTAGTGAAAAAGAGCAAAAGAGACAGGAGGTCATTTGTGAATTAATTTATACAGAACGAGATTTTGTCAAGGATTTAGAGTATCTTCGAGATTTCTGGATCAAACCTTTGAGAGCATCCAAAATTATTCCGGAGACACGCAAAGAAAAGCTCATCAGAGCTGTTTTTGGTCTTATCCTAGATGTCCATGCTGTCAATGTTAAACTAGCAGAGGCCTTGACAAAACGTCAGCAACAAGCACCCATTGTAAGGCAGGTAGGTGATATCATGTTGGAGCATATTCCAAAATTCGAGCCTTTTATCAGGTATGGTGCTCAGCAAGTATATGCAAAGTACGAATTTGAACGAGAAAAGAGTATGAATCCGGAGTTTGCAAAGTTTGTAGACGAAACAGAAAGATTGAAAGAATCTAGAAAATTGGAACTCAACGGTTATTTAACTAAACCAACTACTAGGTTGGCAAGATATCCTTTGCTATTAGATGCTGTTTTAAAAGCTACAGATGATAATAATCCTGATAAAGAAAACCTGCCAAAGGCAAGAACTTTGGTCAGAGAATTTTTGACAAAGGTGAACATTGAGAGTGGTAAGGCTGAGAATCGTCTTCAATTGATGCAACTAAATCAAAGTCTATTGTTCCGACCTGGTGAACGAGTAGATTTGAAGTTGACAGATGAAAATCGTCAAATCATTTTCAAAGGAATCTTCAAAAAGAGAACGCAAGATAAAGATAATCAAGGTGATGTTCAATGTTATTTATTCGATAATAGTTTATTGTTTGTGAGAGTCAAAATAGTCAACAAAAGAGAACAATTAAAGGTACATAGGAAGCCAGTTCCTTTGGAATTACTTGTTATAACGGAAAGTGATGAAGCACCGTTGAAGCTTGGACTAGGTGGTAAAAGAACACCCACAGCAACTTCCCTTATTCCTAAAACTGCACCCTCTGTTAAAGAGAGTGCCCAAAATAAATTTCCCATATTATTTCAACACTTGGGTAGACGTGGATATGATTTGGTTTTATACTCTAGCACCTTTATTGGGCGTAAAAAGTGGGTAGAGCATATCATGCAGCAAAAGAAGGTACTAGTTGAAAAGGCTGATGTTTACACTCAGCAAACATTGATTTCTGGATACTTCGACAGTAATAATAGAGTTAATTGTGTTGCACCATTAGATGGAGGAAGAAAACTTCTCTATGGTACTGACAATGGAATATTCTTGTCGGACCTGCGATCAGGACCAACTGGTAGAACTGCTAGCAAGCCTCAATTGGTTATTAAAATTTCAACTATTACTCAAATTGATGTTATTGAAGAATATAACATGTTACTTGCTCTTTCAGACAAAACCTTATATTCATGGCCATTAGATTGCTTGGAAAGTGCAGATTCCACTGGAAATGAGCGTAGAGCTCGAAAGATTATGGGACACATCAATTTTTATAAAGTTGGTCTTTGTCTTGGACGTATTCTTGTTTGCACAGCCAAGTCTGGAACACTGAACTCTACAGTTAGAATTTTGGAGCCAGTTGATCCAAATCCTAGAGGTAAACGACAACCAGCACTTCGAAAATTGTTGAACACTAGTCAAAATGAAGGTTTAAAAGTGTTCAAAGAGTTTGGAATTCCAAGTGAAATCATTTCTATTTCGTTTTTGACATCCAATCTCTGTGTTGGATGTGCTAAAGGGTTTGAAATTGTTAGTTTGGAAACACTTGAATCTCAAACATTGCTTGATCCTGCAGACACATCTTTGGATTTTGTTATTCGCAGAGAAGCTCTAAAGCCAATGGCTATTTACAGGCTGCACAAGGACTTTTTACTCAATTATGCCGACTTTTCATTTTTTGTGAATCGTAACGGTTGGAGATCTAAGCCAGAATGGATGATTCATTGGGAAGGACTTCCACAAAATTTCTCAATATCATATCCATATTTGATTGCATTTGAACCAAATTTTGTTGAAATTAGGCACATTGATACTGCAGAGCTTGTGCGAGTCATTAGGATGGGAGAGAACATTAGGTTTTTGCATGAAAATACAAGAGAGATCATGTATGTTTACGAAGATGAGAATGGAAGTGACGTTGTGTGCATGTTGGACTTTTGGGAAAAAGCAAAGAACAACTCTAATACCGGTACTTTGGCGACGAATGGCAGCAGTAATAATAGTAATAATAATAATGGCAAGAGTGCGACTTAGAGGAATGTTGGAGAACTAGATGTTGGAAATGAATATGAGATATGTAGTAATGATTTATTTTTTCAATGATACAAGATTCTTTTTAATACTATTTTGTTTATGGTGGAATCTCTTGATGTCTACGTTTTGTTTAATTTATGGTAATCATTATCTAGCGAAAGCATTGGCTTTTATGTATTGTTCAGAATGCTTGTATGTAAAACAGTAAATATCAGTAAAGCAGAATGGGGTTTTATGAAGAATTGGAAAATCAAGAATAGCCAACCTCCACATGCTCATGATGATCGCCATGGGCTTGATCAACTTTGAAAAGATTAGAGATATTCCTGGAGTCGTTGCTATCGGTATTCATAGAAGCGTCGATATTAATCCTAGCATCACCATTCACAGAATGATTTCCGTTCAAACCAGTACAGTCACCTTTTTCTACATGTCCACTCAACCATACTTCGCTGTTTTCAAAGCTCATTCCGCAACCTCTGCACTTCCCTCTCATACCAGCTCTCATTTTCTTTTTTGTTCCTGCCGGGTATTCAAAGTGCATGCTTTTTAGATGATTTTTATAGGTATCACATCTGGAAAACCCACCTGTAGGATGGCAAGTAGGAGGAGTAGGAGGAGTAGTTGAAAGTACGAGATTGGAAGAGACTCCTTTACTACTGGCTGAGAAATCGTAAAAAGGACACCTGAACGGCGCCTCCTTCCTATGGCTCTTGAGATGTCTAAACAAATCGTTTGGCCGCGCAAATCCTCTTTTACATACTCCACAGGTATGTGGACGTGACAGGTCGCTAAGATGAGTAGATTTGTGAGTCGCGAGATTTGAAAAATAGTTGGAGCAAATAGGACACTGTTTTTTCTTTCTTTTCGCGGTTGACGAAGAGCTCAAAAGAAGTGGTGGTGATTTGCGTTTCCGAGGATCACTGTTGGAATCTATATTAGAATCAGAAGTAGTATCAGTTGTGAGATTTGCTATGCTCATTGGAGATCCTGAATTCATGAACAAACCAGAATATCCATTGCCATTACTGTTGATAATAGAAGCAGCCGCACCGCCATTAATAATTCCGTCCACCGGAGAGTTTGTGGCCGCTGTTGTTGTCGCGTAAAATGCTGGATGAATTGCTCCTCCGCCAGCTGGAGCTGATGTAGAGGCCGAAGTGATAAGGCTAGAATGAGACTGTAGAATCCCGCGTTCGTCGGTTTTGCGCTGGTGATCCGCCGCAATGGACAGAGTAGCGAGTCCGTCGTGAGTAGTTCTCGCGGCCCCGGACGGCGGCGACTTAGAGTCTGCTCTGGAGTCTAAAACAAGTGGTAGCGTCGAGTACATTCCCAATCTTCTCCAGCTTTTTGTATGAAATCTCGCATCTGCTATGTAAGAGAAGATAAAAGGTTGAAAAATCCCATACTAAAAAGACTAAAAAAAAAAAAAAAAATGCGTAAAGCCTCGCTACTTACTAAGCCACACACAATTTGAGTTATTTCCTATTGGCTTTCTTCGCAGCGCATTTGCACCTGGGGCGGCCGGTCGTTAGGTCTCCAATTTACTCCTGTGACATACTCAAATTTACACCGCCACTTTTGAGGAAGGCTAGTGCGGGATTATCGTTTGAAAGCCGCGTGTTTTTGCTCAAATACGGCTAACTTTGTGCGGCTGCTTTTTGCAAAACGCATGCTGTCACGTGTCTCTGTTGAAAATAAGGGGGAAAGCCGAGGTGAAAGCCGTGTAAAACGGTTGAAACGGCTTTTACTTGCAGTACAAATGACGTAGCAAAAAAAGTATAATTGTTGCTGTTATCATGTGATTGCTTTGTTCAGTTTGACACGTGACTTGGCTTTTTCATCCCAGCCCTGGAATTTCTGTTTGAAGACCTAAATGTGATTCGTCTTTAGGAACGAGCGTATGTTCTAGGTGGATATATTGGTAGATAGATATGCTTCGATATAAAGGGCAGTTTGATGTGCTACGTCGGCCTCGGGCCAGTCTAAAGGCTCAGTTCAGAATGTTTGCGAGTATTGTGAATCCGAACGATTTGCTGAAAAACGAGCTTTCCAAATCTGTTTCGCCTTACTTGCAATCGCATTGCACAAATCCAATTCACTGGCAGGAGTGGAACTCAAGAACTCTAAACACTGCGGTGCAGCTGAATAAACCTATTTTTCTTTCAATTGGATACCAAACCAGCCATTTATGTCATGTTATGAATCATGAAACTTACAGTGAAGATGGAGAGGTAGCAAGATTGGTAAATGAAAACTTTATTCCTGTGAAAGTTGATCGAGAAGAAAAGCCAGAGGTTGAGGAAGTCTATAGAATGTATATGGAGGCGACTACAGGTCGGAGTGGGTGGCCACTTAATGTCTTTTTGGATCCTCAGAGTTTGAGTCCTTTCTATGGAGGCCAATATTGGCCTAAAAGTGGTGGTAAAGAGAGTAAAGGAGAAGAAGAAGAAGGTCAAACCGCTACTTTTCAAAATGTTTTGGAAGGTGTAGTGAAAGTCTGGTCTCAAAACGCTGATAAATGTATTGAGTCTGCAAATCAGATTAAAAGCAGGCTGGTAGGATTGCAAAAAGCACAGAGTGGTGCTGAATACAGTGAAGAGGAATTACAACTTGGAGCTGTCTTGATTGATGTTAATGATCATTTTAGTAAGAGCTTTGATTCTGTTTATGGTGGTTTTTCTGATACTCCACCCAAGTTTCCTTGTCCACACAATCTATCGTTTTTGATCAATCATTCAGACCTTTTAGAAGTTGATCCTACAGTACAGAGTTTGAGACAAAAGGCTTCATTTACACTGCAAAAACTTGGGAAAAGCGCTCTTAGAGATCATCTTGGCCATGGATTTGCCCGTTACTCTTTGACTACTGACTGGTCTCTTCCAATCTTTGAAAAGCTATTAATTGACCAGGCTCTACTTTTGTCTGCATATACCGACGCTGCATTTACAGCACTGGAAGGATTTGAAAAAGAGGAACACTTGGCTCTTGTTGAGGATTTAGTCAAATATATTTCATCAGACCTTTGTAACAAGGAAAATGGTAGTCTGTGGTCTGGTGAAGATCCTGATTCACTCCCATCAAGAAATATTGCTCCTAAAGAAATTGAGTCGCCAGATGAATATCTCAAAGTGGAAGGTGCATATTATCTTTGGCAGTCGGATGACTTTAGCATTCCATTAACTAGAATCGAATCAGATATTGTTGGTCTCTATTTTAATGTTCAAGAACTTGGAAATATCAACAGTGAATTTGAAGCTCAGCACAGCTTATCTCTTCAAAACACTTTATATGTGACTAAGAATTACGCTGAAGTAGGCAAATACTTTGGAAAGAGAGAAGAAAAAGTTCAAGAGATTGTGGAAGGTGCTATTGTAAAATTGAGGAAACACAGAGAACAGTCAAGAAATAGACCTGAAATGGATACTAAAGTAGTTACTGGGTGGAATGGTGCTGCTATCGGTGCTTTAGCAAAGGCTAGTAAAGTGTTAGCCGATTCAAATCCTGAACTAAGTAAGAAAGCTATTGAAACAGCTGAAAGATGCTCTGAGTTTATTGAGAATAAACTTTACGATAAGGAAAAGGGCATTCTTCACAGACTTTATACTCCTAATTCTGGAGAAATACAAAGCTCTGCTACAGGTGTGAACGAAGATTACGCATATTTTATTTCTGGCCTTTTGGACTTGTATAGCGCAACTTTCAACATCAAGTATCTATCACTTGCACATGAGCTACAAAAGCATCAACTTTCTCAATTCTGGGACACTGAACATGGTGCATTTTACACAGTCTCTAACAGTGCATTTTCGTATGAAAGCATGCTGCTTCGTCCAAAACCAAGCTTCGATGGCGCCCATCCTTCCTCCAACGGGGTTTCAGCAAGCAATCTAATGAGACTAGCTGGTATTTTGAAGCTTCCAGAGTACAAAGATAAAGCTTTCGAAATGGTCAAATGTTTTGGAAGGGAGTTAATTGCACAGCCGTATGGATATTGTGGCATGTTAGAGACATTAATTGTTCATGAGAAAGGGCAGACTGTGGTAGTCATTGTTGGAAAAGAAGATCCTGTATGTTTAGAAGAGAGAGAATTACAAACTCAAATTAAAGAATGGGCTGGTTTAACAGTTTCTCGAGTTACAAATGACCAAAATACATTTAAAGGTTACTCCGATATTCAAGCAAAGTATGGAAACGGGGACAAGAAGTTTTTGGTTTTTAAGGACTTTGTGCAAATAGGAGAGTTTTCTACTGTGAATGAAGTTTTGAAGTCTCTTAAAAACTGATCAAAATTTAACTTCCACTATTTTCTAAACAATTACATCGAGACGCTAGTCAAAGTTGTCTCTAACGATTTAAATTCTGTACCTGAAAACTGAAATTTTTTTGTAAACTGACTATTTTTTTGATGTTAATGAATAAAAATCGATTTTTGCTTTCGTCATCAATTGCTGGTATTAATTTCAATTTTAAAGTACTACGAAGAAAATTCTGATTAGATTCTGGGAAAAGCTTAAAATCACTCGTCTGTATTTAAACTACTCTATCGAGATAACTCAATCTTATTTAGGCTTCATTCCAATATGATAAGTTTATCAATATAGACCAAGAAAAATTATGAAAACACCACAAAAATTTAAATGTCAAATAATACATTCAGTATTATATCTTATTTGATCTTAGATATTACCCATTCCAATTATATAATTTTTATGATATATTTGTGTTCATTAATTATGATTCTCAGCTTAAATATTCCAGGTACCAAGCCAGTTCAAGTACTTGAAATCATCTGGCTCACCAGTCATTCCAAATGAAATGGGTGCAAACCACAAGAAAACTCCAATAACAGAAGCATACAATGTCAAGTACACTAAAGTAGCCACATACTTGTTGGTCTTACCCAAGAAGTGGTCAGCCAAAAATCCAAACGTCAAAATAGCAAAGTAAAGTGCAGGCAAGTAATGGTGTACATATGTAACACGAGCCATGATTAAGAATGGAAGGTAGTGGAAGAACCAACCAATAGCAGGAATTAAACCAGAAACAGCATATTTCTCAAGTTGAGTAGGAGTGAAATCAACGTAACCACGTTGCCATCTGGCAAGGTAGGTTAAAGTGGTAATGCCAAAAACAAAAATACCTGCAGTAGTGACCCAAGTGGTAACGGGATGTCCAAGCAAAAAGTATCTGACATTGGTGATACCCCATCCACAGAGACGAAGACCGACATGAAGTGTTGGCCATTCCCAAGCCTTGGATGCAAGATCATCCTTCTTATCAGGATCAGGAACCAAAGCATTGTTAGAGGCCATCATAGCAACGTTCAATTGAAAGAAATCACGAATAAATGATGTCTTGGGCAATGTTCTGTTTGCAGATTCAGGAAGACGCTCATTCCAGTGGTTCTCAATGTTGAACCAAGTCTTTTTGTTTCTAGGGTGGTTTTTAGGGTCACAAGTGACTTCACCTTGACGGAAACCCCAGGCAGGAAGATGATTACCTTCAGCAGATAAATAGCAGCCCAAAACTTGATTTTTAAGACGGAAACTAGTAGAAAGAGGATGAACCAAAGATTTGTTTTCACTACCAGGATTTTCAACAATTTCGACAATCCAGTTATCCTTTTCATCACCAATAGTCAAATTACCATAACCAGAAACTTCCCACTTGTGTTTGGTTACTGGAGCTTGAATATTATGAGTGTGTAAATTGCGGCCAGTACTTGGGTGAAGAAGTCTAATACGATCACCATTTCCAATTAAACTAATATCGGATTCATTGGTATAGTAGTTATCAGGACGTGGGAAATCAAGAATCCAGTTATTGTTAGTATCCTTGTGGTGATAAGTAGTAACCTGCTGTTGAGAAGATCCATCGGGGTAAGTTTGAACGTGAGAATGTAAAAGACCTCCATTAAGGCCTTGACTCTTAAAAGTAACTTTTGAACCGTAAGCAATGTTAGCAGGACCGCCAATCATATCAGTACCAATTAAGTTGGCTTGGAAAAGAGAGCTCATGTTTGAGTCACCAGGACCAGTGTGATTCAAAATAGTGAAATGAATTTTGAAACAAAGAGCAAAAATAGAAAATGGAATAATGATAAAGGAAACGATTCTGGCAGCCCAGTGAGCGAGATATGTCTTGATAGGCATCTTAGTGTCACCAAACTTGATCCACAAATCGGCGACGGTATAAACACCAACTACGGCAGTTGCAAACAGACCGACCATTTTAACACTACAAACACAACCAATTGAAACACCAGTGAGTAAGATTGTGGCCCACCATTGGGGAGTGAAAGATTTTCTCTGAAGATTGTGGAATCTGGAGAAACCCAAAACAGTGGTAAATGTAAAGAGGGCAAGCATAGAGTCGAGTAAAATGAACTTTCCAAGAGTAATATAGGAATTTTCGAGGAGAATCATCAGAGTGACAAGCCAGACAGCAGGGATAGAGAGACGGAATTGTTTAGCAGTGTAGTAAGCAGCAGGGACACACAAAACATTGAACATGGCATTGAAGACACGCATAGTCGTGTAGTCCAAGTAATCAGGATATTCCGAGCCGGATTCAAAAGGGAATGAGCCATTGTAGCCAGCAATGTAGCCCGACAAGCCCACCAGCATTTTACCAAGAGGAGGATGGACGTCAAAGTAGTACTCACGTTTCAAGTAGTAAGAGCCGAATTTACCAAAGTGAGCTTCATCCCAAGTGACGGAGTTTGATTTTCCAATTTGGTAGAGTCGGGTAAACATTGAGAGGCCAGTAAAGATCAGAGGAGCCAGCACTGCTTCAATGGTTCTCCAATCACTGAATAATGAGCCATCTTGAGATTTTAGCTTTGATTCTTCTTTTTTTTCGAATTGTGAAACCAGATATTGTTCTTCCTTCTCAGAGAGAGTATTTTCAGAGCTTACAGCAGTACGTTTTCTAACATCTCTGCCAGTAACACCTGAAGAAACAGCAGCAGAAGCCATAGTGAACTATGATATGGGACAAAGAGATGGTGATTGGTATTAAGGAGGAAGAGATTGAAAAATTGGGAGATTTTGATTTATGTGAGGTGGCATACATGCTTTTGACCACGTACCTTAGTTTAAAGTTTTCTCTTGTCTATGCGTTATACCGAATAGTTTTTTATTTATAAATTTAGGATTTATGTCTTTTTATCGTATATATGTCTATATAATTTTGTTAATTAAAGTCTATACAAATTTAGTCTATACAAATTTAAGTCTTTACAAATTTAGGTCTATACAAATTTAAGTCTACACAATTTTGTACAATTTATTACGTCTTAACAATTTCAACATTTTTTCAAGAAATCTTCTTTGATACTCAGTAAATGTAAATGCGATTGTAAACGGGTCTTGGTCTTCTAACGTGTAAAACTCCTACTCATTTACAATCTTTCAAATGGATTCACGGGTAGACAATGTGCAGTATCTCACTTTTGCTGTTATCGGACTATCGTACTTGTGGCCTTGGAACAGTCTTCTCTCTGCCGTTCCATACTTTGGACTGAGACTAGCTGAGTATCCAGTTCTGCAAAAGTCCATCTCGAGTAGCATCATGTTCATATCAACAGTTACCTCAACAATCGTCTTTCTGGTCTTTGTGAGCAAAGAATCTTCAACTGCTACTTACTCAATCAGAATCAAGAATGGGCTAAAGGTGATTGGCGTTTCATTTCTAGTGCTCGGCTTGTCTTGTGTCCTTTTCATTCACTTGTTTCATGCATTGTCGTACTTCATTTTCCTTTCTTTGATTGTGGTGATAACAACTTATGGAACTGCTTGCGCGCAAAATGGTTCATTTGCAATAGTCAATCTATTTGGGCCTGTGTACACTCAGGCTATCATGATTGGGCAGTCTATTGCTGGAATCTTGCCTCCTATTGTGTATATTGTTTCCCAGCTGTTTTCACACGGATATGGAGGACCAGAATCTTCAACGTCCTTTTCATCTTTGTTTTCTTTCTTGGTTGCCTCGTTTTGGTCTGCTGTTGCCTTTCTGCTGTACAGGTATCTGGTTCGAACGAATACTGGAATATTACACTTTGATGTATACTCATCTATTGAGAATGGAACAGGATTGGATCGAATAAGAAGCCACGGCAGTACTTATTCTGAATTAGATATGGATGTACCAGTTGTTAAAGAGCCTGTATCTCCATTGTCTTTGAGAAAGAAGCTCAAGTATCCGGCATTTGCATTATTTCTTTCATTTGCTCTGGCCATGTTTTTTCCAGTTTTTCTTCCTGTGATTTGGCCAGTACATTCTGAAAATAGTTTCATACTGTTTAACAGAGAAATTTTCAGCAACTTTGCGTTATTCATATGGAATTTGGGGGATTTATTGGGCCGCCTGGTTTGTGTTTACGAAAGAGTTTTGGTTACAAATGATGGAATGTTTGTTGCATATTCTTTTGGACGCTTTGCTTTTATTCCACTTCTTTTCTTGTGCAATTTAAATGGAGCTGGAGGTCTTATTAATAGTGATTTTGGATATTTACTGATCCAGTTTTTATTTGGATTTACTACTGGTCATTTGAGCACAAGTGCAATGATGAGAAGTGGCCAAATAGTTAATGATAACGAGAAAGAAGCTGCTGGTAGTTTCATGACTGTGTCACTATCACTTGGACTAGCGACAGGATCATTTCTAAGTTTTGTACTTGTATATTTCATTTAGAATTTTAATTGTACTCCAATTTCTGGTCCAATTTCATGATTTTATTATTAGTATTGGGTTGAAATTCAACATGTACCTGTATATAAAAGTAGGGCTTGTCAACTTGATATATGTCAATTTAATCTCAACATGATAGTCAATTAATCTTAACATGATAATCAATTAATCTCAACATGATAATTAATTAATCTCAACATGATCTCAACATGATAATCAATTAATCTCAACATGATAATCAATTTTATCTCAACATGATATCTCTATTGTCAACATGATATTTTTCTAGTGTCATTGCATATTGCTGATTAAATGTATATTCCGTAAAAAAATGCTTAAACGGAATTATTTTGTTTAACTTGTTCAAAAATTTTGAGCATTTTTCTTCTAGCTCCTAGAGCATTCACTCCTCGAGCTTCTAGCTCACTGTCGGAAAGATTAATGAGCTCAGACCATTCTAAATCTTTAAGGCAGTCAGTGTACTTGTGAAGTCGTAAAGTCTTTAACCAGACAGAAATGTCTTGAGTCATGGCTGTTTCAACAAAATTCGTTTCTGGAGATTTGAATTTCTTGTTTTCTCTGGGATTAGTAGCACGAAGAGGGCTAGATACAAAAGATTGCTGAGGTTGAGTAGCTGTTGGCGGAAAGGTATATCCCCATGATAGATTAGATGGAGTTTGCGGTGAACGCAAAGCAGAGTTAGGGTTAAAAGTCTTTGAATAAGTTGGAGTTTGAGAAATAACATTAGACCGAGTTTCGTAGTCAAAAAGTTGTTGATCAATAGATAGGTCGCTATTTTCTTGATCTCTAAATCTATTTGGAACAGAGTTATTGTTTATTGTTTCAATTTTGTTGGAAACTGATAGACCGACAAAATTCAACGCAGTGTTTTCAATTGCATCGCCAAAGTTACTTGACTTTAAAGTGAGAAGAGACGCTGCTGTAAGCTGGTTTGTTGGTTCCAAGATATCCGAATCATTTGTGCCAGACAAATTACTATTTGGGAACTGGTAAGGTCTTGCGATACCCTGTTTTCTGGTAATATCTGCAGACTTTGGACGGTCAATCCATGGGTTCATTTCGTTCCTTGACAGAGCTTTTAAATAAGGGCTGCTGTAGAATGGCTGACCAGGGGAGATTATTGACGAAGAAATAGTATTTGAGTGTTGATGGTGTCCTCTTGGATGTTTTCTCAACTCGGAACCGGGGGCTACATTAGGGAGTAGTTGATTAGGTGTTCCAAAGCCAGTGAATTTAGGATTAAGATCCAGACTCATGCTATGATTATTGTGAGTATTTCCAGCGTAAGGAGATTCATAGTTCATAAAGTTACTCTGCTGTTTCTGAGGAGGAGGAGCTGATGGGAAGTTTGGTGAAGTAGGATTGTGTATACGATAAAAGTCTGCAGGGTCAGTATAGGATGGAGGAGATATGATTCCACTGTGGGATTCGTTAGAAGCCAGCTTTTGTAGTTCATTGAGCAGGAAGCGGGCTTGAACCTAAAGTGAGTGTTAGCAAGAATAAGCTGATATAAAGCCAACATACCTGTGAGCAGCCTTGTAGCAATGTATACAGAGCAGCAGTTCTTTCACCAGCAGATAGGACATTGAACCACTCTTGAACGTAGTTTAGTTCATTTTTAAAGTCTTGATCAAAGTTAACGGAGGCAATCTCTTCCAGTGTTTTCTGGTGGAGTTCTAAATCAGCTAGCCACTGATCAGAAGCGTGGTTGAACTTATCGATTTCCGTTGGAGTTTCATAACGCAAAGGATTGCTGTAGAAGATTTCGGACGTGGGTCGTACTTTACGGGACATGATGTGATATGGGGAGGTTGTGGAAGAAGAAGCGATTTTGACACAGAAGTTTCAGGGTTCATAATATTGGGAGGTTTTGTTTTTGTTTTTGTTTTCAAGCAAATAAGCCAACGATTGTTCTCACTGCTAAAAGACCCGCAATGTTGAACGTTCAGAGTTTATTTGCAGATTTGCCAGTTGAAATACAGTCAAAGATAGCTGTTCTATCAGGTATGTAAAGGATGTTTTTGTGTAGTTTAATGCTGACAGGAGTAATAGGTACAAATCCAGAATCAATAAGTGTCTTGACAGAGATTTGCGATTTTTATAGATTGAATGGTGAACAAAAGAATGTTAAGAAGCGAAAAGTCAGTGATACTTCAGTTGATGTTACTGCTGCATTAACAATCAAGAATATATCAGTTTCTATGCCTGTTAGAAAGAAACTAGACCTGGTTCTTACGCCCAATTCACTGGTTGCTCGCAAGTCTGAAAACGATGAGCCTGATTTTGCATTGAACTATCAGGTAGACACTGTAGAAGCAGCATTCATTCTAGATGTTCCTGAAAAAACAAAGCCTCAATGGAACTTGGTAGTGGCCTTCACGCGTCCAGGTGCAGACTGTTTTGACTTTTTCCAAGTTACAGTGTTTGAAGAAACAGTTAGAAATGTTGTTAAGCCTGTCTCTGGTGAACAGTATACAGGATCTATTATAGAAATGATTCTCTTGTATTTTCAAAGGCGAAATGTTTCAATTACTAGTAATGAAACAATAACTCCTGATGAATCATTATTTCACGTCAACACTCATAGAGGTTCAAAAGATGGTTTATTATACTTTCTTCCTAATCTCATTTTTTTTGGATTCAAAAAACCTCTAATGTTATTCAGACTAGAAGATATTATATCTATATCATACTCATCAATTACAAGATCTACATTTAATATTGTGGTCAAGTACTTGGACAGTTTTACACAAACAGAGACAGAAGTTGAGTTTTCCATCATTGACCAAAGTTTGTATGATAAAATTAACCGATATGTATCGTTGAAACAACTACACAATGATAGCATGGCTGAGAAAAGAAAAGCTAAAACCGATACAAAGGCACAATTACCTGGGGAACTCGCTAAAGCTCAAATGGAAGTTTCGGATGATGGTCTTTCAAATTTGAATGGTGATTTTGAAGGATCCGACGATGAAGATGATGAAGACTTTAATAGTGATTCCAAAGATCAAAATGATGATAATTCAGAAAGCGACGATGATTCTATAGATTTAGAGGAAGAATAATTAAAATAACATTTCAACTCAAATAATGATAATTCAAAGCGATGATTCTATAGTTTTAAAAGAATAGCATGTTAATGATTCTAAAGAATAAAATTCAATTCAATGATTCCAGAGAATAAAATTTCAATATAATATTCTAAAAAATATAATTCTAACTCAATAAAAATGATTCTAAAGAATAAAATCCAATTCAATGAAAATGATTCTAAAGAATAATTCCAACTTAAAGACAATGATTATATAGAATAAAACTCCAACTCAAAGAAGGTAATTCTAAAGAATAAAATCCAATTTAAAGAAGACAGTTCTAAAGAATAAAATTCCAACTCAAAGATCCTATAGCTTTAAAGAATAATCAAAATTAACATTATCCTAAATATCGTAAATATAAATAAACAAGAAAATAAATAATTAGTTCAAGGTCCTTGAACGTTATGAAAAAAATGCAATGTCATGTACTGGTAGTGAAATTAGGAGTAGAATCCACATATAGTGATGCTCGTGTGCTCACATGCCGCCTTTGGAGGCTTCGTCTTCTTTCTAGAACTGGAATCTGAGATGGAAAGTCTCTATCAATGCTTCTTGAGTGGCAAGTGCGTCTATCAGGGCTCATACGTGATGCCCTCACACTTGATTTTCTTTCCAATTTTTGTCCTAGTGTCTGTCCCAGAGTTTGCCCCAGTGTCTGTCCCAGTGATTGCCCTAGCGACTGCCCCAGTGACTGCCCTAGCGACTGCCCTAGTGAAGTGTGCCGTTCCAGTTTTTCATTATCTTGCTTAAAAGTTGGTTTCTTTTGGTAGGCCAATTCTGACTTGAAAGAACCTCCAGACCACCTGTGCCGTGGTATACTCTTTTCTGCAAGTGCTCCGTTATCTAAATAGTTTGGTGAATTATCAAGCATGAACAATAGTTCTCTTAATTCTTTTTTTATTCTTGAACTTCTCGAAACAAGATCATGTAAATCCAATGAGCTCGGAATTGGCGTATATAAATCAGAGCTCTTCCGTCTATAAGTATTCTGTACACAATAGTCTTCAATAGATGAGTCGTCCAAAGTTTCATTGTCCACTGGTTGTAAAATGTCTGTTGGAAACTGTGAATTTATAGATTCTGGATTCAAAGCACTTAATTGAGAGAGCTTACTACTAAAAAACGGACCTGATTTGTTTGCGTCCGAAATGTTTAAAATATATATAGCTTCTGGAACAGGTTTGCATTCTAAAAGCTTCTTGTTGACATGTTTCTCAGGTATTGACAGAATGACTTTTTGGATATCTAATTGAAAAGTTAGAATCTCCCCTCCAAAATACCACAAACACATACCTTTACTATGATCTGAAAACTGCTTTATAAGGCCCAAATCTTCATTCACTTTGATGTTTGACATTTTAATGCTATCAGGAATTTCCAGTTTTGCGTCTGCGAATTCAAACTCATCATCCCAGGTTTCAATTCCCTTCTTTCCTTTCTTATCCACGGTATTTGTTCGTTTTAGAGAGTGTGAAGTGCTCATCCTTATCATAAACGCTGGGACAACCAAGTCAATCTCAGTTCTAATTGACATTCACCATAACTTTGTAGAAAGAAAAACAAAGAATTGAAATCAAAACATTTGATCAAAACATTCAAAATATTACCCTTACCCTCAACCTTTTTTCCAGACTCAATATCAATTCGTCCTTCTTACCATCACCATTTTGACATTATGAGCATTATGCTGCTATCGATATAAATGGTAATTGAATTTTAATCTGTGTTAAAAATTTATACGTCTGAAAGCTTTACTATGCCGACTTCTGATATAGTTGACATTCCAACTCGCACAAAGGTCTGCAGTGAATCCGAATTCCTCCCCGTCTCCAAGTTTTCAAAGTACCAAAGTCATCTTGTCTGCTCTAATGAACATTTTATCGTCTACACTCCCTCCAAGCGTGGTCTTGTAAGAGTAATTAAGCAAGAAGACGGGACGCATTTGGCTCTTGACACGTATTTTACTTCAAACGTCAACTTTTTGCATTTGTGGGAAACAGGATCTTCTTCTCTACTGGCCATTGGTTCTGATGAAGGAAACATCGCTCTGTACGAGCTTGCCTACCCGATCGTCGCTGGTGCGCCGTCCCAGACGAAAACAGGTCATGAGTTTTTGGAAACCATCAACCTGAACATTAATTTTGTTGAAAACAAACTTGTTTGTAAATCAATCTCTGGAACCAGATACATCACCTTTTCTTTAGGTGTTAACATATATCTTTACGAAATTTCTACCCAGAGCAACTCCGATTCAAAGAAAAATGCTGTTATAGAGTTTGATGAAGTGGTTCATGATTATTCTTTTCATCCCAATAATCTTCATTTGGTGGTGGTTTCAAAAAGCAAGAACTATATTCTCAAGTTGATTGAATACTCCATGTATGAGCTTCTAAGCCGCAAGTATTGCAAACCTTCGCAGCTTAAAACAACAACAATCACTCTTAAAAGTTTGTCCAGAGTTTGGTTTTTGCTTGACAAAACTCATACTAGCTCTCCTCAAATGTTGGTAAAAAGCACGAAAAGAATCATCATCTACAACGACAAGCTCATGCCAACTTCTGAGCTAGAAATTGCAAAGTACATGAGTAACAGCAACATTTGCTCAACTCAGTACGATCCCTTTACAAACACTCTTTTCTTGGGCTCTGACAAGGGAAGCAGTTATTTCCTAAGCTTGAAATACTCAAAAAAGGGCTTTAGATTTGCATCTGTAACTGATCTTGTTTTCCCAGAAACAATTAGTCCCTTGGAATTTTCTGTTTGGAAAAATTTTAGTATGGCCAAGTCAACAGAACAAGTTGTCGATCTGTATATCTTCCATACTAAAGGTTTGTCCATTCTTCCCGTTACTTTGGAGGTGAGCGAATTTAGAACTGCTTCTAGTTCCAGTGTGGGTAAATCAAATGAACAAACTAGTTCAGGAAACAACTCTGGTTTTAGTCTAGGTAAATCTTTGAAAAATCAAGCAAGAGAAAAGCCTCGTAAGCAATCTGTGAATCCTCAGGTTATTGCTTCGCCAGAAAAAAGTCAAATTGTTTCAAACCTGGTGGATGAGAGAGATTTGGACAAGGCTATTAAGTCATGTCTAAAATCTTACAAGACTTCTTCAAATCTTCCTTCCAATGTTAATGAAGAAATTTTGAACACCGTTTATTCGGTGATTATTGATAGTGGTGTGTTAGGAGTTATTAGTAACCATGTTGCTAAACTCACTATAAATCAATTCTCGCAACGTTTTGATCAGTTGGAAACTACTTTAATTAAAAGTGGTGTTTTGACTGAACATTCTCAAAACTCTGGTGTTATTAATTCCAATACCGAAAACTCCCAGGATTCAGTTGGTTTGACTTCAGATTTAAGTACTGGACACTTGATTGACAGTAATGTTCAGCCCACTCTACCCGAAAACTCTGAAAAATTCAACGATCAATCCAACATATCTTCCTCCGAGAGTGGTGTCATGGAGTCTGAGCAAACTGAAGGTACTAAAGATTTGATTGGAATTGATGAGCGTGACACTATTGATTATGCTCAGGATCCCAATGTTGGTGTTGATACCTTGGATGAGCCTGATACAGATTTGAGCTCTATGGAAGATCATTTTGATCCTTCAGAAAGAAATGAAGCTCCTTCACAAGCGGAAATCAACAATCTCAGCATTTCCGAAAGTCAAATTAAGCCAATCATTCTCAGCAATTTGGAGCAAGAACTTTTGTCAGCTATTGAATCTCAAGACTTGGGATATGCTGTACGTCATGCCTCAATGAATGTTAGCAGTGTTAGTTTAACCAGAATACTGGAACTCTACATTTCAGAAGATGAACATGCTGATAATTCTGATTGTTTATCTAATACTAGGGAATCAGGATTGATCAATAATCTTATGAGTGGAGACACTGTTATTTTGCTCTCTTTTATTGCTGTTCTTTCATCTGACTTGACTAAAACTGAAGGAACCGAATTATTGGATTCATGTCTTCATTGGATTCAAAAACTGGTGGTCATTATTAACGATAACTTTCAAAAGTATCGTGACAACTCTCCATTAATTGCTCAAATATACACGAGAACTAAAGGTATTTTACAAGGCTTGCAGATAGATAGCTCTATTTTGAGCAGCATTATTCATGAGCTAGACCGTCCCTTTTAAGAGATGATAAGCTAGACCGTTCTTTTCAAGAGATGAGATTTTAGTTTTTTCAAGATGAGATTCCAGTTTTTCAAAATGAGATTTCAGTTTATATTTGACCATCAAGTGCAACATGAGTTTATGAAGAACTTTACATTTTGCATTCTCAGATTGTATATTTATCTTACATGTAATATAATCATCTCAAGCACATTGTCCATTTAGTAATTTTATTAATTGTATTCTATTCATTGTTGAACTTGTATTTTGTTTTTTTCAATTTGAGCATATCTACGCGATAAGAAAGTGTTCCATGCAACACTAACACCATTGACAGCGAGTAATCTGAATTTTAGGGGGATAAGTGTAAAGTTCAGAGTTTGGAAAGCAGGCCATACAGTCCAGTTTGCCATGAGAGTAGGCACAAAGTGCTCTTTCCAAGTCTCTTTAATAACGTTCAGTGGTTTCTGTTGCATCAGGCCCATGACGGTTAAATACATTGAAACAGCTAACGGAGAAAAAATGGCTTGATCAACGCCAACTCTAAGAAGAATTGATCTAAAATCGTTGGGCTTTGTCGTACCAGGAAACTTAATCTTTGAGATTAAAGGATACCACTTTGTTCCAATCGGTGCGAAAACAAGGCCACCGTAGATCCACGCTCTAGCAGTTCGTTTATATTCAAATGATTCAAATGCAGGATTCGAAACCTGAGCACAAACATCTCCCAGAACAAACATAGACTAAGACAATTAGTATAGACTTATTTGTTTGCCAGTCCACTTACGCTTGTGGTAATCATATTTGTGACCAATGGTCTCGCTGCGAGTTTGGCACTGTACCACTTTAAAAAGGCACTCATTATATCAAGAGTTAAAGTCTGAACAAAGAATTTAGAAGGAAAAAACAACGGTGATCTCGCAGAAATCCGAAAGTTCCGTAATGGAACTTTACCGTTGACAGAACTGTCAAAATCTACTAAATTTAACTGAATTTTACTAACCCGCCTCAGCCTACCGCTGGCCTTTGATGTGGGCCCTTTCTCTTTCCTCCTACTTTCCTTTCTCTAACAAAACACTCCGTCTACATCACCGCACTCTCACTGCCACCCGATCACGGTAAAGTTCCCCAGATACCCTCGTGCACTCTCAAACCAAATAACGTGAATCTTCATGTACAAATATGTCTCTTCACATATTGGTGAACCCTAAACCAGATACTTTTACTGGCTGCTAGCTATGCTGGTACTGAATTTACGAGACTCATTCAACTGCTCATCTCCATTGACATATAGTTAAGATTCAACCATGTCGCAACTCCCCAGAGAGTTATCTCCTCTGGAACTACTAGAACAGCGCAGTCGACGCTTAGCTTCCCGTCTTCATGACGAACCAAAGAAGCAGCCTTCTCGAACTAATAGAGAACAACAAGACACGCCAGACAAAAATGAAGATTCCGAACCGTCTTCTCAGCGGTACCTTACTCGAGCTAATCGAACCAATTCTACAAACAGTCTGGCAAGTTTAGGAAGTATTCTTGGTTCATTTAGACTTTCTACGTTTTCGATTATGAACTCGGATTCTGATACAGCCAGCATTAAAAATAGTAGAGAATATGATGGCAACGAAAAGAGCTCTTCTGGAGATGCTCCGGTCAACCAGTCTTCTATCCAAGGACAACGCACTGCTCATTATTCACGTCCGTTTGATCGGTCGCATCAAAAGTCAGAGAGTACTTCCACTCTTCGACAATCTCATTCTCCCCAAGCATCAACTTTTAGTTTCATTGAACCAAATTCCACTCCTTCTCCAACACCAAGAGACCGATATAGTGGTATATCTTCTTCTTCACCTCGCTCGCTCTCAGAACAAAGACGAGTTTCTTCATACACAAAACCTGGTCCCGGTGCTAGTCCCCAGCTCAACGGCAAGCTTACGTCTTCTATTAGTCCACAGCACACTGGAGGAGTGACTTCTTCTCATGGCCCTCGTCCAAGTATCAGTACTTCTAATTCATTTGGAGTGACTTCATCTATAACTCCTAGTGCTTCTCCAAATCTACTGAGTCCTAACGATGCCTTTAAGCACCAATCTATTCGCATTGTTGATGGTAGTTCTATTGACAACACCCTACAAGATATGATTCCCTTAAATCGCTCTGTTTCAGCCACCCTTCCTGGATCTTCTCTATCACCTGCAGCTAGTCAAACACATTTGCAGGAAGAAAAATTCAATCCCTCTCATTTTAGATCTACTTCAACTTCATCTACTGGTTCAAAATCAACTCTTTCAGATACCAAAAAACACACTTCTAAATTAGAGAATGATTCCTTTGAGGCCCTTCGAATTAAAAGTTTAAATAATTCTCTTACTCTAGAAGAGCATGTGTCGTTGGGTATTATTTATCATGAAAGCGGTAATTTACGAGAGTCCTCTTATCATTGGCAGGTTGCTGCATTCAATGGTGATTTGACAGGTATGTTACTTTATGGTCTAGCCCTGAGGCACGGCTGGGGTATCAGACAAAATCCTGGAGAAGCATTCAAGTGGTTGAGAAAAGCAATTGGTCCTACGATTGATACCAATTCGTTAGAGGATTTGTTAAAAAATGAGGTGTCGCAAAACATTCTTGAGAAACTGTTGAAAGATGTGGCAGAAACATCGCCGGAGCCTGGTAAGAAAAAAGTTAAGAAAGCGCAAATTGCGTTAGCTCTTTATGAATTGGGCATGTGTTATTTAAATTCATGGGGAGTGGAAAAAGATGACGATATGGCTTTGCGGTGTTTTGAACTGGCTGGTAGCATGGGTGATGTAGACGCTCTATGTGAAGCAGCGTCTTTATGGATGAAAAACGGTTTAAAGGGACGCAAAAAGAATCTTCAGCGGGCTGCGAAACTCTATAGAACTGCAGGAGACAAGGGAGCTAGTATGGTTTCGAACAGTTGGATATATAAAGATAAATATATGGAAGAAGAAGATGGAAAGAAGAAAAAAAAGAAGTGAAGTTCTCTATGGTCCTGGTCTCTCATTTTGGTATATTTCTGGTCTTTTGAACTTTTGCATTTACGTTTGTATCTTGACATTTAATTGAGCATAATACAAAATCATACTCAGTAAAAATATCTTCAAGTTTTCGTTCCTGAATATGTAGGCACGGTTGATCTAAAAAACGGCATTGCGCCTAGAACTACTGTACAGATGGCATTGTGAGGTTTTACAGAAAAAGCCGTTTTAGAACTTAAAAAGATGGCTCAAGCTTCAAAGTCTTGAAGATATCTGAAAATTCTAGTTGTTTCGTGTAGAGATTGAAAACAATCTAGTGCGTTTAATGATTGAATGATACTAGATGGAAACAAGTACATTATTGTAAGATTTCAACGTAATTTTATACCAAATCTCAATCTTGAGTGAATGAATCAAAAACTCCAAATTTCAGCCCCAAGTAAAAGGATCAGAATGCCAATATTTTTCATTATATTAGCTTTGAATCACTGAAATATAGATTTACTCTTTGTTGTTTAAACTTTCTGTCATGTATAAGTATTCAAGAGTTTTTCTGTGCACTTTTTGAAAATCAATTTTGTAAACGATTTTTAACTTCTGGAATCAATTTAGCTTTCACAATGATGAATTTTTGAAATCATAGAACTAACTTGCCAACAACAAAATTTGCATGAAACTAATCCCCATGTTTTAGCTATTTTCAAACTTTATTAATCGAAATTTATAATGGCTTTGTTCAATTTAGTAAATGAAAAGTGTCAAAGAGTTTTTTATGTTTGGTAAGGTACGCCAGGATAAGCTTATGAAATGTTAAAGGTTCTTGGCCATCGTGGTAACAAATGTAAATATTTTTTGTGTATTCTATAAAGTCGAAGAAATATATAAATACAATTCATTTCTTTGATTGATTTGATTATTGTACATTCCACATATATCAATGTTATTCATAATTTTTTTTTCTGTGCTTGCAACTTGGATAGGTGCATCTTTGCAATTAGAGAGTCTCAGAGAGAAATTACCAGTTCCGGAAAACATTTCAGCTCCTGAGACACTCGTTGATCTTATCAACAATCCTGAAAATTATGATTTAAGGTCCTATAATGAAAGTGTTGAAGCAAATCTTGTTCTTGGTTGGAGTTGGCGCTTAATTTGGGATGAATCTTTCTATCATTACCACAATGATCCAGTAGATGATCATTGTAATACGAATTCAGCAGTATTTTCACCATATACTGGATTCAGAGTATTTCATCAAATGAAATTTACTTCGGGAGTGGGGTTTGATCATTCTACTCATTTAGTATATTGCCAAAGAGGAAGAGAGATATCCAGTGCTACTATGACAAATATTGACAATTCTTGGGAGTTGAATAATAAAGATCCTATTTGTATCTCAGAATACAGAGAAGGAGCTCCTGATGCTAGAGGTTGTTACAGAATTGCATATAGACGAGATATTCCTTCTAACTTTCCATGGTTTCGTTCAGATGGATTTGTTGGATACTTGTTTCGGTGTCCCAGCGATGATCCTGACAAAGAATGCACAAACGAAAATGCTACACCTGTGATGCCTCTTATAGGAGATGAGCCCTATATGGGGATGGTAGATTTTCATAGTCCTTTGCGTTATGCATATCGCGCTCCCAAGCTCTACACTCCTGATGCTATGCATTTCATGTACCCAGTGAAAGATGATTCTTCAGCACGATATATTGATATTAATAGTGAATACCAGATGGATGAACTGGAAGCGCAAAGTATTGAAACAAAAAGTCATTCAAGTAGCAAGTTAAAGGAGGCTTACCAATACATGGTTCATAATCTACTTTCTGGAGATCCAATTAAAAAAATGGATATCAGTGATGAAAATCTCAAGAGTATCTTGATGACTTACGGAATGAGATCTTTAGGATTATTAAAAAACCGAAGTTTAGCTAAAAGATTATATGACACTATTGCAAACATTGCTGACCCAGTTGAGCAAGAACACGTTCAAGAATATAATCTTGATGAAGCGATTACATTGATGAAATATTGGAAATAGTAAAATTATCATAGTTTTAAGAATATGAACAAAAGCTAATGATATGAATTTTTGATAAAATTTTTTTGTATTATACAGTTGATTTTTGTATTATACAGTTGATTTTTGTATTATACAGTTGATTTTTGTATTATACAGTTGATTTTTGTATTATACAGTTGATTTTTGTATTATACAGTTGATTTTGTATTATACAGCTGATTTTTGTATTATTCAATTGATGATTTTGTATTAATCAGTTTATTTTGTGTTAATCAGTTGATTTTTGTATTAAACAGTGGATGATTTTTGAATTTTGCAATTGATATATAGAAATGATGATTTTTGTATTTAAAAATTGATATATACAATTGATAATTTTGGAAACGGTTGATATACATAATGGATAAATTTATAAACAATTGATATATATATAATTGATAAATTTGTAAACAATTGATATATACAATTGATAATTTTGGAAACGGTTGATATATATAATGGATAAATTTATAAACAATTGATATATATATAATTGATAAATTTGTAAACAATTGATATATACAATTGATAAATTTGTAAACAATTGATATATACAATTGATAAATTTGTAAACAATTGATATTTCTCATATTTAAAATTTGTATTCAGCAATCGACATTTATTTTAATTGGTAATATTTTGTATCAAACAATAGATACTTTTTAGTATCTAACATTTCCCGCAAACAAAAATGACATTTCAACACTATACATAAAAAAAAGAGATATTCATAAAACGCCAGAACCTGTCAAAGAAAAATTTAATAATCCAATTCATTTTGCTTTTCGACTAGTTGCTTCCCAATACCATCCCAATAACTCAAACGTCTAATAGCGTTTCCTGCAGATTGTAAATCGTCATTTTTGAACGCCTCGTCCAATTCCTGAACAGCTTCTTCAACTCTAAGATTGTTTTCTTCCTGCAATTCTTTTACTTCATCAAGAGAAGTAGCTTCCATGGCACCCTCACGAGATAACATAACTTCCATTAAAAGATCAGGGTCATCTGGAGAACTGGCAGCATCTTCAGAAAGAGGGTCTTTGCCACGAAGTTGTAAAATGTGTTGCGCACGTCTAAGAGGCGACAAAAGAGTTTGATAAGCGACAGAAACCAGAGCAGATTGATCGTCATTAGTGTCTTTGTGGTGATCAGGATGACTTGAACGTTGGAGTTGGTAGTATTCCTGCTTCAAAGCAGACTTTGGAACAGCGAACGGGCCACTTGGAGGGCCCCCGTTAGGAAAAGTTTTTGGAAATAAGGCAAAATAAGAAATATTTGATGAGTAGAAACGTTTAAAGAGAAGCATTATTAGAGGTTTTAGAGAAGCATTGCTTGATACTTGAAAACTTTAAGTAGTTTCGAGACACAATTAGTAAGGGTTGGGAAGAAAAAACATCATGACTCTACAACGGCTGATCTATTAGTAAATATTACATATTGATAAGATTAAAAGTCAGCTTTTATGGTAGAGATGTTAACGATTTCACCAGGTTTGAAAGGTGGTAAGCCAATATACGGGCATCCATCGCATCTAAAAGCATCACCAAGAGCGCAGTTGCCACAAGAGCCGCCAGTTTTCCCAGGGATAGTAAAGTCAATTTCATCATCGTCATTGACGTTAATTGTGACGACGTTATCAATTTCTTGATTAGCTAGTTCTTCTTTAAGACCACAAGTACAGTCTTTGCAAGCCTTCCTACGCTTTTTAGCTGTGCGAGGATCACATTTTATTGGCATTGAGAGCGATTGTGAGATGAGGGAGTTTTCGTCAACGAGCTCATCGTCGTCTGAGTCGTCTACCAGAGAGAGTTTTACAATGTCTTTTTGTAATTTTTTAAACACTGGAAGGTTGCGTTTAGGGCCATCTTTTGGGGTTCGTTTTTTGAGTTCTATAGTGTGTTGGATTACCTTAATGTATCTATCGTTTTCAACGACGAAGCCAGCCAGGATAGCGTCTCTAGGAGGGATAGTAGTACCTTCTAGCCAACCACCAGATATCAGGGCATTTTGGAGTAGAGAAAGATGGTTAGAAGATAGAGGAAAGTCGGGTTGGGTGATATGGATTACGCTGTAGGTATTTTGTTCGAGTTTTACTTTATTGTTAACGACACGATCCAGGACCTGTCGTTTGACGGTTTGAATATTATGAGTTGAAGCAAGATTAGCTGTTAGATCTTGAACCTGATTTGGGTTCTGAACAATGTTAGAGTTGAGTAGCAGTAGTATTTCTTTATTCATATTAATATTGGTGATACTAGGAAGAAGAAAGAAAAGATGAAAAAAGATTTGTAATTGAAAATACGAGAAGCAACGGGAGTTTAAGTCATGTGATGATAATAATATATTTAGTCATGTGATGAGTTGTGGGTTGCTGGGTCAGGTGATTAAGTGATTTGTTGTCAGGTCAGGTGACTAAGTCTGGTTATTGAGTCAGGTGATGATAGAAGATTTGGTTACATCAGGTGACAATGAAAGATTTGATAACATTAGGTGACAATGAAAGATTTGGTTACATCAGGTGACAATGAAAGATTTGATTACATTAGGTGACAATGAAAGATTTGGTTACATCAGGTGACAATGAAAGATTTGATTACATTAGGTGACAATGAAAGATTTGGTTACATCAGGTGACAATGAAAGATTTGATTACATCAGGTGACAATGAAAGATTTGATTACATTAGGTGACAATGAAAGATTTGATTACATTAGGTGACAATGAAAGATTTAATGACATCAGGTGACAATGAAAGATTTAATGACATCAGGTGACAATGAAAGATTTAATGACATCAGGTGACAATGAAAGATTTGAATGACGATTTAAAGAGTTGAACAAAGCTCGAACGGATACTTAAAGATACTTGTGCAGTTGAGCGGTTGAATAGTTGAGCGGTTGAGCATTTGAGCATTTGAGCATTTGAGCATTTGAGCAGTTGAGCAGTTGAGCAGTTGAGCAGTTGAGCAGTTGAGCAGTCGAATAGTAGAATAGTCAAATAGTTAAACCGTCAAACAGTCGAACAGTCAAATAGTCGAACAATTAAAAATTTAAACAGTCAAATAGTTAAACAGTCGAACAATCCATGTTTACTAAAAATCATCGAACATTCATTACTTTAGCTAATGAAATACAAAAATATCGAATTAAAAAAGTTGTTAAGGTATCACCGGAAATTTTATTTCAAGTTGTCAGCCAAGTTGAAAAATATCATGAATTCATTCCTTATTGCATGAAATCAAATATTACCAAATTTAATGCTGATACCAAGTTACCTAGTCAAGCTGAATTATTAGTTGGTTGGCAAGCTATCACAGAAAAATTTGAAAGTAAATTGACTATTGATACAATAGAAAGGTCTGTCATAGCTGAGAGTTTTGATAGTGTCATGTTTAAAGAGTTGTTTACCAGGTGGAAGATTCTTGAGATTACAAAGGACAAAAGTATGGTTGAGTTTGAGTTGAATTTTTGGTTTAAAAGCCAGATATACAATGGATTTTCAAAGAGTTTTGGTCCTTCAATAGCAAAGTTAATGATCAAGTCTTTTACTGATCGAGCAAGTTTAGTTGAATCTGGTGAGGTTAAATGAAATGTGTATTTGTAATTTTAATGAATATATTGATTCTAATAATCTTGATTAACATGTTGTTCAATTGATTATATTGATTATGGCTACATTGATTATATTGATTATGGCTACATTGATTATATTGATTATGGCTACATTGATTATATTGATTATGGCTACATTGATTATATTAATTGTGTTTATATTGATTTTAATTATCATAATTAATATATTGTTCAGTTAAAAATATTGATCATGCTTACATTGATTATATTGATTCTAATTATCATAATTAATATGCTGTTCAATTAAAAATATTGATCTTGTTTATATTGATTTAAATTAATTATATGGTAATTCCATCAACTTTTGTTATTTTTTCTTACTCTTTTGTAATTCTATTAACTATTTTGTAATTCTACTTTTATTTCACCAACTTCAATTCATACCATACCACTTCACACTCCACCACTTCACACTCCACCACTTCACACTCCACCAATCCACCAATCCACCAATCCACCACTCTATATCACTCCTATAACTTTCACCTTCACTCACTACCACCTTCACTCACTATCACCATCTCATTATGGGTTAGGGCTATTCTATTGATGATTCTTGTCCTTCTCCCTCTTGGTTCTTGATTCTCACCAACTCTCATCCCCATTAACGCATTGTAATGTTTGCAGAAACCCACGATCCTTGGTCTACGGTAGATACGTCAAGTTCATTCACAAATGTGCCGGAGATTTATATCAGGACATTTGATAACGCTGGACCTATCAATGGCTCTGTTCATTCAAGTGAACTGATAAAGCTACTTGCTTCAGCTCATCTCACCCAGACTGATATTGATAAAATCATGAGTCTCATTGGTGAAAAACAAGAATTAAACACAAATGACTGGTATACAGCTCTGGCTTTGGCAGCTTTCACCCAGAAGAACTCTTCTGAATTGCATCTAGACATGGTCGAGTTCGCTAGAAACTCTTTGCCCGTTTTTCGTCTACCAAATGAATTGCCACACTCAATTCTTCCTGACGATACATGGCACACCTCTTTCGACCCTCAAAATTATAATCCGCTCTCAAAAAATACAATTGCATTATCTGTGGCGCCAAAAAGAGAAGGAACGTTCCTGTTTCGTCACGTAAACTACATTCTAGATGGCTCCTTTGGCGATCAAAGAGTTAAAGTAATTAGAAGGTACAGTGACTTTGTTTGGCTGGTAGACTGTCTCCATAAGAAATACCCTTTCAGACTGATACCCATTCTGCCTCCAAAAAGATTAGCAGGTGAGTGTCTCAACGGTAGTATTTCTTATTCGTTACTAATTTCATCTAGTAGATGGCCGATATCTTTCCTCAGATCAACAGTTCTTGGAACGAAGGAAAAGAGGTCTTTCAAGATTCATTAATGTACTGGTTAAGCATCCACTTATATCAAAAGAAAAATTGGTCTCCATCTTTTTAACTGTAGATACTGAATTGAATGCCTGGAGGTCGGGAACAACTCTTGAGTTAGAAGAAGAGTATATGAATAAAGTCATTTCCAAAGATTTTATAACAAACTGGAACGAGTCTGAACAAATGCAAAAATGGAGAAACGTTCGTCATGGAACTGAAGCTTCTCTGGAGACCTTGACGCAAATGTGTGTTTTGGCTGATCGTACTTCAAAAAGAAACCATGCAATGGCAAATGATTACAAAAAAGTTTCTGCTTCTATCGCAGCTTTCACTGAAACTATCCCAACTGTATATACTTGTACTGGTGAAAATGCTGATATTTCGTCAATATCCCAAGGATTAACAAGTGTCACCAAGTATCTTGATAATTCAAGTGCTTTATCTCAAGATGAAAGTTTAGCTCTCGAAGTTGGATTCTTGGAAGATTTGAAATTGTTGAGAGATGCTATTGTGAGTACTTTAGAATTGTTTCAAAGATATGACAAATATGGCGGAGATAATATTTCTCAGCTAGAGTATCGAATTCAAGCTTTTGAAATGAAATTGAAAAAACCCCAGATTAACGCTGCAGATCGTGATAAAAATGAAAAAGCAATAGATACAGCTAAAAGAGCAATCGCTTTTCAAAAAAACAGATCTTGGCTTATCAGAGAAACAATTTCTGAGGAGTTGGAATTGCATGAGCGAAGTAGATATCTCATTAGTAGGACCATTAAAGATTGGGCAAGTGACAATTTAAAATATTGTGAACTTCAAACTGAAAATTGGTTCAACATGAATAATAAAGTATCAGATATGGCAGAAATAGATTGATTTCAATTTTATAAATATCATTACATATATATCAGTAGAATCTTTTTAATATATTAGTTTATTATAGCAGGTTTAATATCAATAAAAACTAATTTAATATCAATCAATATCAATCAATATCAATATCATTCAATATCAATCAATATCAATCAATATCAATCAATATCAATATCATTCAATATCAATCAATATCAATCAATATCAATATCATTCAATATCAATCAATATCAATCAATATCAATCAATATCAATATCATTCAATATCAATCAATATCAATCAATATCAATATCATTCAATATCAATCAATATCAATCAATATCAATCAATATCAATATCATTCAATATCAATCAATATCAATCAATATCAATATCATTAAATATCAATCAATATCAATATCATTCAATATCAATCAATTAAAACTAAAATTTTACAAAGCTTAGTATGTTTTTAATATATCAGTTACGAAGCTTAGCATATCCTTTTTGTAATGCTTTCTCTACTCCTTGACGTTGATCTTCCATAGCACCTAACAAATCACGTAAAACAAACCCTTGTTCTTCGCGAGCTTCACGAAACCTAATACCATCAGATGCAGGTCGCGTGCGTTCTCCTGCTCCAGCAACTGAAGAAGATGAAGAATCTTTAGTCATCCAACTATACTTTCTCTTACCTGAAGTCATCATTAATGCCGTTGCATTTGCTGCTTTGTACTGACTTTCCTCTGAATTTGCTTTAGGATCATCTCCATCAGCACCAGGATCTCCATTAGCTCCATTACCTGATGTTAATTTGTAGGCAATTCTCTGATATTCTCTGTCCTTATCGCGTTGAGCAATCTGCCGTAACGCTTTAGAAAGCTCTGAATGGGGTGCAGTTGCTGGTCCCTGTCTTCTATGATGCGAGAGAGTCATTGCGCTTTGCAGAATATCTTTTAACCATTCTTCACAAGCTACTGAAATCAACTTTAACACAATCATGGAAGAAGTATCGGCTTCTAGCGGATTTAATCCCAAATCCACTGACGCTGAATCCAACAGCTGTTTCAACTTCGCTAGTTCCAAAAACGGCGTGTGCTGCGTATTAGATGGAATATGTACTCTATGAGCTATTGGAGCTTGCGATTGAAAACTGTAACTAGCAGCATTAGATGGTGCTTGACTACCAAGCGACAGAGACATGATGTTCTCTTCTTCTTTCAAGTCGACACCAGCTGAAAGCAAAGCATCCGAGAGGGCTTCTGGGTCAACATTGTTGGCAGTTCCTGGAGGTTGATCTGTCCCAACTTTATACTTCTTAGTAGGAGGAAGTAGTTCAGGAGGTGGTGTACCAGACATTGAAGTATAAGCAGTATTTGAGCGCGCGTAGCAGGTTTTTGCTGATGATGGCGAGACCTGCCATATGTTGAAAACAGGAACATTCCTAAAAATCAGGGTAGGGTAAATTTAAGTTTAATTCTCCCAACTCTGAAAAATTATTTTTTATTTTGTTTGGCCAACTCTTTTTCTAGCTGAGACTCACCATCAATAGATTGAAAATGGCATCGATACATTCCAAGCCAGTTATTTTTTCTGGTCATGACGACTTTCGATTAAGAATCACTCTGGCTACTTTGAGTGGTAGATCTGTCAAAATCACTGGTATCAGATCTGACGATCTTGAACCCGGTCTTCGCGACTACGAAGTTTCATTTTTACGTCTAATTGAATCATTAACAAACGGATCTCTTATCGAAATCTCATATACCGGTACAACAATCATCTACAAGCCCGGTCTATTGATTGGTGGCACGCACACACATAAATGTCCTCTTACTCGAGGAATCGGATACTTTATTGAACCAGTTCTTCTTTTAGCACCTTTCTGTAAAAAAGCAACTTCAGTAACATTCTATGGACTTACCAGCACTAATACTGACCTAGGAGTTGATACAATTCGTACTGCTATCTTTCCAGTTCTTCAGAAATTTGGTATCGAAAGGTCGGAACTCCGTATCGTAAAGCGAGGAGCTCCACCTCTTGGAGGTGGAGAGGTCCATCTTTCTATGCCCCATTTAATTCTTCATCCCACGACTCTTCACGCTACTAGCACTCCTCAAGTCAGCAAGATTCGTGGTATTGCATATTCAACTCGAGTATCACCAGCTTCTGTGAATCGGATAGTAGAAGCTGCTCGAGAAGTTCTGCGTCCTACACAATGCGAAACTTTTATTTATACCGACGTTGCCAGAGGCGAAGAATCTGGTAAATCTCCTGGTTTCGGTGTTACCATTGTCGCTGAAACTAAAGCAGGTTGGGCTTTTACTGCTGAAGGTATTGCTGGTGCTGGTGAGACTCCTGAAGATTTAGGTAAATTAATAGCAGCAAAGTTGCTTGAAGAAGTTTCACTTGGAGGTGTAGTTGGGAGAAACCAGGTTTCCTTAGCATTAGTACTGATGGCTCTAGGTAAAGAAGATATTGGTCGTATTTGTATTGGTGCACAAGCAGTTGATGAAAAGTTCGTGCGGACTCTACGAATGATGAAGAAGTTTTGGGGTGTTGAGGTTTTGATTAGAGAGCAGAATGGAGGTGACGAGCTCATTTGTTCTGTAAAGGGTACTGGTTTCGTCAGTGCTAGTAAGAAAATTGCATGAGTTACTTCGTCTTAAAATGCTTGACTCTTTTTATTTAATGATGTTTTGTTTATAGAAATACCAAATGGTTAATTTTGTTTATTTCAATGTGAAGAATTTACAATAAAATTACACTTATATTCAAAGTAGAATACTTGAGATTTTGAGTCACTAACACCAAGATTCAGACATAAAAAAATACTCCGATACGGGGAATCGAACCCCGAACTGCTCGGTGAAAGCGAACCGTGCTAGCCGTTACACTATATCGGACTTGTATGTAACAGTTTATTTTTTATTTCAACAATTCATCTTGTTCTCCAAGACAAATAAAGCGAAAATGGTAGTTTTGACGCACTTTAGAATAACTTTAGCTAACTAAATGAGAAAAATTAGTCTCGCATTTTTTTTCAATTTTTTTTAAATTTTTCAATGTCTTCTGTCATTTGTTGGCCCTCTCTGAGACCCCACTAGCTTTTGTGACGCTCCCTAACCCTCTCAGTTATAACGACAGTCTTTTAACCAGTGAGATAATTCAATTGTAAGTTGACTTCATTATATTTTTTAGGAGACTATAACTCTTCATAGGTAATTAAACTAGCAAGTTAACAAGCTAGAGTTTAGTTGTGTGTTTTGCAAGTCAGTTTTTCTTGTAGCTTGATTACTTAGCCAAACTTAAACAATGTGCTCCAACTGCTACTGTAGTAAAATAGAACAAGTCAGCTTCTGAAATGTGACTTTTTATGTAAATTAATTCATGAACATTGAAAAAAATTTATAAAAAATAATTTACATATTCAATGATAAAATAATTTACGCTTATTTGATAAATTAATTCATGTATATTTTAATGTTTATACAGAAATTTCAAGTCTTTTTTGACATGAAGTAGCATTTTTGATTTTTAGGAATGATATCTCATATTCAATTTACAGTTACTTCCAACCAATTTACATTTTTTGTATAGAAGATCTTTTTTTCTTTAAACAATGTTTTAACCGTACTAGAACAAACAAGAATAAACATATTTACAAGTAGAATGGTCACTAAGAATTCATAATAGATGAAATAAATTATTATATCAAAGTCAATTTCAAAAAAACGAGAGCATTAATAAACAAAAACTTCAAACTTTTTTCATGATTTGAACTTGTGATATTATATACAACTTTTTCACATTTTTTTCAAATATAATTCTCAAGTAACTCAATTTCTCATTAAAAATTGACAAGACTGAATCACAAAAAAAAACCAATCACACTTTGCTGGCTTGATTACATCTATTCTGGTTCAGAATTGTTGCCATGTCAGAACTTTCTATAATATAAATAAATTCATTTGAAAACATGATGATATCTAATTTAAAACATACTAATTTCAGTTATTTTTGTGAGGTCCTTAAATAGTTAAAATATACTTTATCCATCTTTAAACCAACTCCACTCACTGACACTATCTTTACTAGAGAACAATTCATCATGAAATAACTATATTTTACTCAGGATTACGTCAACTTAATTTTTGTTTGCTAATATAATTTCATAATTCTCAGTAACTTAAGCATTCAAACTTCCGCATCATAATTTAAGTTTCTGTACCAATTGGATGAAAAATTTCTCAAAATAATAATATATAGCAGGTTGGCAATGTTACCACGGTTTGTAGAATGCTTAAGCTGTATATGATACCAATTGCGGATAATTGGCAAAAGGCTATAAAATATTCCAACACATTTTCGTATCTTGAATATATAGATTTGCAATAAGATTACATTTTGTTTTGTTATTTCCAGGAGTGGTAGTAGTTATCAAAATCTCTACTCTACTTGAGATTCCAAATTTTTTCCCATTGAAATAGCTCAATGAGTACCAATTTTACTTGAGTTCAATCAGCTTACTACAAAAAATCCGTTCTCCATAGTCTATCGAAAAGTTATCATAATGTTAGTTGATTTTTGCAAATTGCTCCGCTAGAAAACGATTCAAGATATTCAACTAATTTGTCGCAAAACGATTAATCTATATCAACAATTGTTTTTCTGTGAAATATTTGTGTCACTCAATGAAATTTGCAAAGTTGGAGACTGACGAGCGCATCAGGGACGTATTGAACATTAATAAAATTTGCAAAGTTGGAGACTGACGAGCGCATCAGGGACGTATCGAACATTTACTAGAATAGTAACAATATCAAGAGATGAATAATGCAGGTACCTTACAGGATCACGCCTATTGAGGGACAGCCACGGCTCGTTATAATACAAGTATATGAAGGCCTTTTTTTTTTAGTTTTTGGCTCATGTGTTACAAACGAAACTGGCTAATCTCAATACAAAAAGAAGGGCTAGAGAAAAAACTCTATTCTCATGTGTCATTGAGTTTTTTGAAGGAAATGGACGGGCAAAAACAATTGATTAAAACTGATACAACGAGATTGATTTGAAAACAGCATTTGTCGTGATTAGGGGACCTAGGTCTTTTCCTAAAAAATCGACTCAGGCCATGAGAAGAGTGCATATCAATTAACTTTGGAAGGATTGAATTTGAAGTCAATGTTCAGACAAGAAGTAATTTGAATTATCATTTCTCTTGGTAGGGGAAACGTAAACGAAGATAAAAACCATAAAGATGAGCTTATCTATTTTATGCTGAATTTCTATTTATTGCATTTTAATGAATATAGTATTGAAACCATATTTTTTCTTAATATTTTTGCAGTCTCACACAAAATAGGTTTCTTGATATTTTTGCAACAAAAATAAAATTTCAGCCATCTGACATTCATGTTCCAATTCAGTTTAAGAATTCTGTACAAGCCAATGTGCACATAAACTGGTACCGGAGTTCAACATCAAGCAAGGATAAAGATTTAAATGATATTTAAGACCCTTACTTCATATCTGCACTGTACAAAATAACTTGATTTAATATCGAGAAAAAACATTAAATAATTGGAATGTACGCACTGACTTGAAATACCGAAAAATTTAAATAATCAAATGCTTAAAAAAAATAACTTCAAGATGATTTTGATAATCGGAATGTAGGTCCTTACCAGAATATAGGGTTCAGATCAACTTTCCAAGGCCCACTGTTCAAAAAGACCAGGCGCTTATGCTGTTGAAAATATGCCCTGTTTATTGTTCTAGAGTCCAAACGCTCAGGCGTATGAACAATAAAAGCATCAAGGCCACTGGAGCTGAACTTACCTGGTGTTTCTTTAAAGTTTTAAAGGAATTTTTGCAATTATCTTGGACACAAATAAAATGGACGAAGCTGAGAATTAAGAAAAAATCAAAGTTGAAATAGAAGTTCTATTCAACTTTTCATGATTCAAGATCATCAACATAAATTAAATACACGTATATTTTAAACTATACACGCTCAGCTCCACTGAGTCTAACAGCAGCACCATACTTTTGAAGCTTTGTCAATAATGCATCACCTTGTTTAACCAATTCCTGGTACTGAGCATTTTTACTATCGACTCTATTTGTGACAATTATTCCATTGACACGATCAATAACACAATTCAATTTTTTGTTTGCAATGAATCGAGTACTCAAATCATTATCAAGAAACTTGACACTGACACCAAAGGCATCAGCCATACTCTTTAAGGATAAAGTCTTGTAAGATTCAAGCAATTGAGCATAAGCTTTGCGACGCATTTCTCTAATGTAAAATGAGGAGTGAAGATGTAAGTATTTAGAAGTTTGAAGAGTTTGTTTTTCGACAATAGCGAGAGATTTGAAATAGGAATCGTATTCACAAGTGTAGAGAGAGTTTACCAACATGGTGATGGGTTCTAAAGAAGGAGTGGTAGGAACCAGTGAGAGAACTTCTGGAGAGTCGACGACTTTACGCTTCAAATCAACTCTGTCCAAACTAAAAGCACCAGCGAGGACAGCGTATTTGACGATTTCCTCGTAACTAGTTATTTCAGTGGAAGTAAAGGTTGACAAGGAGTCAATGAGTAGTTCTGCAGCTTCTTCAAATTGACGAACAGATAATAAGTATAGGCCTCGGTAAGTTTTATAACGATTTCTTCTTTCCCAATCACCACCTTTTTCGATCAAGAGCTTTACAGCGTCTAATTCGCGGCCAACAAAGGCCTTATCGTCAAAAAACAGGCCAATTCTTATAATTGTGAGTAAAAGGTCAATTTTAGCGCCTGAACCAGAAGCTAGATCTAGAGCTTTACGCAGAGTAAAGATGGCTTTTTCTCTGTTACCAATTTGGGCGTAGTATTCACCAAGTTTAGTCCAACCATCCACGATTAGTAGTTCTTCTTCATCTTCTTCAGCTTGCTTTATAGAAGCTTCCAGTTTATCGATTTCAGAATCGTTAGATTTAGCCAATTGTTTGTAGAGAGCTTCATCCCAGGGTAGAGCGGCGACTTTGAGGTCATTGCGAAGATAATGATATAGAGGAGCTAGATTTTTAGATTTAATTTCTTGCAAAAGATTGATTGCTGTTTCTTTGTGTTTATCTTCAAAAGTAGGAGTTTTAAGAATGAATATCAAGTCTGAAAGACGGTAATCTGGGATAGCGTCAATGACAGTTGAAGCGCCATCTGAAGGTTTTGGTACGGAGGACATGATTAGATGTTTAGTGGGTGGTGGTAGAGAAGGATGAGAGAATCAAAATAGCAATGCCATAAAGGGTAGGGGTTTTTAAGGTGGCGCGAGTAAAATGATGACAAAGGGGAGTTTGAATTTGAGATGGAGATGGGATGTAGATGGGATGTAGATGGGATGGAGATGGGATGGAGATGAAGTTGACAATTTTGGAAGTTAGCAATTATAGAAGTTGACAATTATGGAAGTTAGCAGTTATAGAAGTTGACAATTATGGAGGTTAGCAATTATGGAAGTCAGCAATTATAGAAGTTGACAATTATGGAAGTTGACGATTTTGGAAGTTGACAATTTTGGAAGTTGACAATTTTGGAAGTTGACAATATTGGAAGTTAGCAATTTTGGAAGTTGACAATTATGGAAGTTAGCAATTATAGAAGTTGACAATTATGGAAGTCAGCAATTATAGAAGTTGACAATTATGGAAGTTAGCAGTTATAGAAGTTGACAATTATGGAGGTTAGCAATTATGGAAGTCAGCAATTATAGAAGTTGACAATTATGGAAGTTGACGATTTTGGAAGTTGACGATTTTGGAAGTTAACAATTTTGGAAGTTGACAATTTTGGAAGTTGACAATTTTGGAAGTTAGCAATTTTGGAAGTTGACAATTATGGAAGTTAGCAATTATAGAAGTTGACAATTATGGAAGTCAGCAATTATAGAAGTTGACAATTATGGAAGTTAGCAATTTTGGAGTTGACAATTATGGAAGTTGACAATTATGAAAGTTGACAATTATAGAAGTTGACAATTATTAAAGTTGACAATTAAAAAGTTGACAATTATAAAAGTTGACAATTATAAAAGTTGACAATTATAAAAGTTACAAGTCTACATATAAAAGTTGAAATTTGAAAAAAAGTTGAAATTTGAAAAAAAGTTGAAATTTAAAAAAAAGTTGAAATTTGAAAAAAAGTTGAAAAAATAAAAAAAAGTCAAAAAATAAAAAGATAATTTCTGCTTTATATTTTCAAATTTTAATTTTTGCATTTCATTTTTTTAATTTTCGCATTTCATTTTTAATTTTTGCATTTCTTAATTTATGCAACTTTTTTACAAAAATTTTTAATTTCTGGAAATTCTTGAAATTCTTCAATTTTCAAATTTCTGCAATAAAAATTCCTGTAGCATCTCTATTTTTGCTCATAATTTGACTCTGAATATTGTGGATCTTGCACATGCCAGAAATAACTTTTTTCTTTAATTTTTATTTTTTTATTTTTCTTTTTATTCACTTTTTATTTTTTTTTATTTTTTTATTTTATTTTTTTATTTTATTTTTTTATTTTATTTTTTTCAACTTTTTTATTTTCTACTTCCTCCCTTCTCCTTTCCCTCCCTTCCTCACCTTGAAAGAAATTCAAAACATTGGAAAACCACTGAAACTAACCTTCTTTTCAGTTTCTATTCCCCCCCAAGAATCATCGCCAACCTTCAATCCCTTAAAAATTCAGCCTCCAAATAAGCATCAACTACGAATCCCGTTCTCGTTTCCTCTTAAAAAGGATTCAACTAACCCGCATTTCTCATCGTCTATGTCAAATCAACCATCTCCACAAGATGATGAAAATGACATCAAAACTATCCAAGCTATTCTAGGCCCAGATGTAAAGACGTGGAACTTTTCAAATGACTCGCTAAAAGCAGCCATTGAGTTGAAAATCCAACAGGAAAAAACTAAACAGGAAAAGTACAAATTGGATATAAAGAACAAAAATCATGAAATTTTAAACGAAGCTATAAAAAATAACATACCCGCTCATCTCTACCCACTGCTGTTCGACAACCACCAACAACCTTCAAGCTTCCCTTCCGCGTCTAAAAACCCCCCTGTTGACGCCCTAGGATTGTCTAGTAATCGCTACTATCATCAGCGTAACTTATCGCTGCCTCAACCCCCAACTACAATTATTCCTGAATACGCTCCTTACTCTCATCCCCCACCTCCAAACGCGCATCTCCTACCGCAGCAACACCATTATAGACATACCCATCATAGCTCAATATCCTCCATCCCTCAACATCGTGTTTATCCAAACAATACAGGTTCAACTAGCGTTCATCCAGTCATTCAATTTCATCATTGGCAACCTTCTTCGACAGACGATAGCCAACCGCAAAAACGACGACGGTCTGGTTCACCGTCGACCTCTCCGAGCAGGAAATCTTCATCAATGCATTCACGAAACAGATCAGAAACAACAGCCATCAGAACTGATATGACCAAAATGAATTTAGATAATTCGGGACCTGGAGCTAGTACCACCTCCGCTACTACCATTGCTACCAATCCGCCCAATTCTAGCTCTGGCGGTAGCATTGGTTATTTGGCGTCCGTGGCTGCAGAACAAGAACAAACTAGATCGCATAAACAAAACGTTAATTTCATGATTTCAGAGAAGTAAAGATCAATCTATACAATCAATGTGTGTAATGTATATTTATTTTTGGTTTATTTTAATTGTGCCAAGTTTGTAGGCGTGTATTTGTGTCCGTCTATGGTCAGTATGAAGATACTAGAGCTTTTTTTAGTTTTTTGGAGTTCTAATGATTTTTTGGAGTTTTAATGGGTTTTTGGAGTTCTAATAGAGTTTCTAATGGAGTTTTTTGGAGTTTCAAATGGAGTTTCCAATGGAGTTTTTTGAAGTTTCTAACGGAGGTTCCAATGAATTTTCTAATGAAATTTTAATAAAAATTCTAATGGAGTTTCCAATGGAGTTTCCAATGGAGTTTCCAATGGAGTTTCCAATGGAGTTTCCAATGGAGTTTCCAATGGAGTTTCCAATGGAGTTTCCAATGGAGTTTCAAATGAATTTTCTAATGAAGTTTTCAACGGAGGTTCTAATGAAGTTTCAAACGAAGTTTCCAACGGAGTTTCCAATGAAGTTTCAAATGAAGTTTCTCATGAAATTCTCATGAAATTCTGATGAAATTCTATTGAAATTCTAATGAAATTCTATTGAAATTCTATTGAAATTCTATTGAAATTCTAATGAAATTCTAATGAAATTCTAATGAAATTCTATTGAAATTCTATTGAAATTCTATTGAAATTCTCATGAACTTCTTATGAAGTTTGTGATATTGCTGATATTCATAATACCGACAAGTTTTACCGTCACCATTACCGTTACATTTCAGTCCTACTCATTACTGCTAAACTGATTCCATTTATGTTACTGACTCTATAAACTTTGTTGTTGCTCAGCTAACGCTTCTTCGCCTGCAACTTCAAGCTCGACCAGTCCCAAATCAGGTATCTCAGATTTCAAAATAGGATGCGAGTGAATCTCATGCGCAAGACTACGTAACACGTCGTCGCTGGAAGTTTGGATCCATGCACTCAAATCGTCCACCCAAATTCGATTGTAAACATAGTAGCCATCGCCACCAGTCTCTAATAGCCCTCGATATCGCAGTAAAAGACGCAATACCATACGCTTCCCCAGCCTCAAGACCTGATACACATCCTCAACAATAGCCTGAGCTAACCCCCAATGTCGGTATAATGGAAACGATAGCGCACGAACAATACTCGATATGAGTATCGATTTAACAGTGCTGAAATTATCGTCCAATGCTGCTATCAATGGATTCAACTTGCAAACAGTCCAAGGCGACTCTACTGTAGAATCGTCCATAGTAGTCCGAATGTCGTAGCAAATTGCAAAAACAAACCCAATTAACCCAATGTACGTCCTTTTAGGGTTGTCCAGCATGTAATCTTTTCGGGGCAGCTTTGTAGACATTATGAGTAGCTCTTCTTCGGTAAGTTCCACTACCTGCTTTTCTGCATACATTGTATTGATAAACGACTTATATTCAATGTATGCAGATATTTCGGGATTGTCAAATAAGTCTGCTAAATAGTACTCTTGATCAAAAGCTAGTGCTTCCAATTGTTCTCGAAATGCTGCTCTTTCACCAGGAACAGACTTCTCTGGATCAGGGTATTCATTGACATCAGCGCCTCCAGCTGCAAGAGATACCCCTAAATCGCCAGAATGTGCACGATTGAAACCGTACTTTGCCCCAGCAATGCTTATTTCATCATCTTCAGGCATTGTTTGATCAATTTCCCAGTCAAATTCTTCGGCTTCCTGTTGAATTTTCCCGAGTCGATCCAAATCATTGCCCATTTCTTGAATGAGCGGGCCGCTGGGTTTCGGTTGGGCTTTACTTCTAGCTAATAAAGTTGATATCATGTCCAATCCTTCAAACATCCCAGCTTCAGACTTGAAAGCTTTGATTCTCACCTCACAACTACTTGCATCGTAATGCATTGTTGGTTTCAAGTCATCATCTTCCACAGCTCTTTGGTCTTCTTCAGATATCAAGTCTCCAGGTAATCGTAATCTCAAATAATACGGTGGTAGACTGAAATTAAACTGATTGCCATTTATCTGAAACTCCAATTCCCTTGTTGAGCTACGGATCGAGGGTGTTTTTATATTGATCTGTAGCTGTGTTTCAGTCTGATCAATGGTGAATTTTGGAGTTATCATACTGATTTTTCAATTTGGGTTACGCTTACTAGTCTCGAATGATAACTTTTCAATTTTGGCACCAGATTTTCATGTCTTTGGGACAAGAAGTTTTTCAACTCTCATTTAATCACGTGAATCTTTATTTTTCAATAATGTTCAAAATGGATCTTGTAACAGACTATATTAACAATGCTACAGAAATGAAGCTACAGATAGGAAACTACAGATAGGAAACTACAGATAGGAAACTACAGATATGAAGCTACACAGGATACAAGGATATACAATGAGAAATACTCAAAGATATAGACTCAAAGAGATAGACTTAAAAATATAGACTTAATGAGATAGACAATGATATAGACATAACTACACAAAACTACATAAAACGACATAGCTACAAACATTACAAACAAATCTGGTTAAAGTAAAGTTCAAAATATAACAGTTTTCGTATTTAAAATATAAATTTAACACTTCATACAAAGTTCAAGACGTCATACTGCAACTCTTTCTGGCTTTTTGCCTCGACCATACCCATCTTTACCATAGTAATCCATGGGATAGTATCCCAGAGAATCCCACGCTGTGTCTTCTTTCAAAGCTACCATAGCTTCATAAGGAGTCAGTAACGGCCGGGGAAATGCATATCCCCAATCAATTGATAACCGAGGGCAAGCTACTTGAACCCAATAATCAACATCGTGGAACTGAGCTAGCTTATCGGGGAAAATCTCTGATAAAACAACTTGAACAACATTAATGTTCTTTTCCGCATACTTTTCATAAAGCATATTAAGTGTCAAGTTATTGCCCTGTCTTCCAAGTGCACCTAGTATCAAACCCACCGTTTTGGCACCTCTAGTTTCAGCTATTGCTTGATTTCTTGCTTGACTCAGTTCTGTATGCGCATATTCCTCTAAAGTGAACTTGAGATTATAAGGATCATACTTGTAAGCAGGAAGAGATGGGTTGTGGATCATTGCAGACTCTAAATGGAATCGGCCATCTCCAACGTAGACAATGGCATCCCATCCCTCGGGTTCCTGATTAGATGCAATAGGTAATTTGGCAGATGTACAGCCTAGTACTTCTCCCTTTGAAAGTGGCTTGATTTGAGGTGTTACTGTTGTAATTCCATTCTGTGCAAGTGGTTGCTGAATTTCATGAATCGTGGGGTTAAATTGGATGGTCGAAACAAGAGCCAGTCTAGAGCCTGATGAAAAGTTATGAGTGATGGTATTAACGAGATGTTCGGTGTCTATCGTTATTGTAACAAAGACGTACAATACTTTGATTTTTGTGACATCAACTGGAACCAAGCAACTATGTGCGTAGTGAATCATGAAATCGCATCCCAACGCGATAGCTGTAAAATCGTCTACACAACAAGCACCATAAGTAACATCGCCCATTACTAGAGTGTCTACTTGACAAAACTCACTGATAATATCTGAAATGATACATGCGTATATTAGTAGTCCTTCGGGTAGTTGTAATGCCACTCTCTTTGCCCCAGATTTTCTGATGTGCCAGACCGACTTGTGGATCTCAAAATTATAATTAGAGGGCAAAATAGCAATTGCTCTGTTAAGATCTTCATCATTCAAAATTTCGTCCGGTATTTGATTCACTATTCTGTTTGGTCTTGAAGCTTCTGAATAGAAAAATGTGGTTAATGATTGATCATTTGTAAATTTCCAAAAAACCTACTTTTTTTGTGAACCAAACTTTCATTTGAAGGCTCTTCAACTGTAGTAGGTTGAACTGAGCTTGAATCAGGATTCTTACGTCCTACAAATCTTCTTCTAGGTGCACTTTCAGTCATTGTTTTGATTATTGATCTGATTCTGATGATGGAGGGGAGAAAAAAATATAGACTTTGGGACATTAAATTTCAGAATCAAGAAAATTCTACTTCATAAAATAATTGATGATCTATTGTGTCAATGTCTTATCAATGTCTTACCACCTACTCTCATATCAATTAAGTAAACAGTCAAAATAGTTTGGGTGGTATGTACACTTGTACATGTAAAATTGTTATATACCTTTATCTTTATCAAAATAAATAAATTTCTTAAACCTTTTTTCCAAGTGTTCTATCCCAGAACAAAGTGTTTTGGTCCAGAATATCTAGAGTGTAGTCAAGAGTCGGGAGAAGTTTACTGACAGCTAAAAACAACGGCTTAGCAAAAGTGTTAATGAAAAAAATCTGTCCCTTTGCCAAACTTATTAATTCGGCCTCAGAAATCTCTGCAATAGATTTGGCAGGGTCTCCAGCTATTGAAAGCTGAAGTGGCACACCTTTCTTTGTTCGAAGTGCAATATCAAGAGCTTCAACTTCGGCAAACTCTTTAGTTAATACAAGTCCCCATTTTGCTGAAATATCTAAAGCCCGAGCAACATTGGAAATATCCGCACACTTGATTAGCAAACAACTAATCAAGGCTCTATACTTTTCACACTTATTAGCAAAATATAATGGGTTCCCTGCCACTTTTTCAATTTCTGTCATGTAGTCAAAATGGCGTGCCATATCTGTTGCTAATACAGTCTCCACAATGAGTTTACAGACTGGAATACTCTGCGTACTTGGCCAATAACGATTTAGGATTTCCGAAAAGGCAGCAGAATGATAGGATTCCAGGACGCTTGAATACTCAAAGACCTTAGCTAAAGGAGCATTTGTTTTGGTTAAAAACAGGTTGGTTACTCCTGGATGGCCCACATCATGGCCAATTGCTACTATTAGTACCGTGAGGGCCTCAATAGGTGTTAAAGTATGACACTTTGTGTACGCGCTAGCCAATGAAGTAATTTCATAATTTGGTAATGCTTTCAGTTTGAGAAGAAAGATGAATGTAGCTTGTAACACATCAACGGCATGTCTATAGTTGTGATAGGGATTGCTGGGACGATAAGAGTCACGAACAATCACCAAGAACCGTAACAGACTCTTGTCATCTAATCGTAGACTTTCAGTCTCTGGTAGAGTAAAACCATGTCTGATCATTGTGTAGGCTGCAAACAACAACTCATCTGCATTAAGATCATGGGCATGGAAACCCCAATCTCCTACATAAGACTTGACCAGTTCCAGTCTCGAGGGAGAGATGTTGAAAATTGTAGAATATAAAGATTCAGGAATAGGACCAATGGTCTCACCCTCAAATAGGAATTCATATGAGGGTTTCAAATGAGTGCGGACAAAATGCTCCAGTGCTGAACAAAAATAGTGTATTTGTTGATGCGATTTCTGGAACGAGAGCTCTCTGCGATCGGTTCCATATGTAACAGTATATTTTCCACAAGGAGAATTCAACGTCACTAATGATTCTTGGTTCTTTTCAAAATCTTTAATCAGCTGGTCACTGAAATTCTTCGAGATGTTTTGAAGAGAAATGAGATGTTCATTATCCAGCTCGAGAGGGTAGATGTATTTGACACCGCACGAGCCATAGGACGGCGTGTTGATCTTGTCATTTGTGAGTACCACGGGAATTGAAGGTATTGTGAAGCAGCTATATGACATATACCGTACAATGGCATAATCATCTAAAGTTGGAGTTGGCACCATCAGCAACAACACTGGTTTGTGAAGATACATGCTAGTTTCAGCATTTGGGGTGAAATCAAAGTCAAAGGTGTCGCCAATATTGTATAAGTGGTATATGAAGGCTGCTGGATCCGAATATGCATAGACTTGGTCGTAAGTCTTTAAAACCTGTTTGATATTAAAAACAACAACTTGTGATTCCTCCACAGAATTAGATTCGGCTGATCTCAAAAGCACTTTATCTATGCCATTGAAAGTCGTGGAAGTATAGAGATGACTCTTTTGAGCGCTTGCGTTGGCGTTCAGGTAAAAGGTCGCGTTGTTTTTGATTGAAGCATCCCAGTAGAGTGCAACTGATAGATCACTCATGTTTAGACAGTTAGAATAGTAGGAGAGAAGTCTGCAGCAACCGACAGACGAGTTAGTAGGCACTGATTAATTGAGGGAAAATAGGCTTGCAAAATGTGCCGGCGGTGATCTATGAGGGCTACCAATAGACTAGGAAATAACAGTTGAAAATCAGGGAAAAAGGCCTTGATGATATACAAAAACTTGGTGGATGCAGACTATGATGGCGGGAAGTTGAGAAGAAAGAAAAAATTAAAAATTAAAAAAGGAAGGAAAACAAAAACATGGACAAAAATTATAAATTAGAGGCAGAATTAGAAAAAAACCGTTTATTAGATAGTACCGAGCTGAGTAATCCAACGGTTATTTTCCACGCAGTGGAGCTAAAGATCACGTGCAAAAGTTAATTATACAGGGCACAAATAATCTGTGGAATATGCCATGGGAGTGTCATTGAAGATCACGGAACCTTAAGTTTGGCTAGGCCCAAAACTAACGGTTCTGTAGAAAGTTTCTGTAGGGCCAAAAGAAAGTCTTTGGGCCGGCTGATTTAGGGCCATTGACATTTGGTGCAAGAAAAATACTGTGTCATTTGAGCGTTTTCTACGGAGCAATCTTAATAATATGTGAATTTGCAAGTCCTGTGAACTCTTTTTAAAAGTTTAAATAGCCTTTGTCTGGCGGCTTTCATAGACACAACAAACAAAGAAATCGTTCGAGTGGGTTGATTTAGACCCCTCAATCTGTGTTCTGGAATGTGTTGGGCATTGAGAACCATTATTAAAGAAAAAATCGGTAGGTTGATTGTATCAAGATAATAAGGTTTGTACTCACCAGTGTTGCTTTTGATGAAACCAAGAGGAAGTTTGGGCCATAAGAACGGTCAAATTTAATGTACTTTTGTGGCGGGCCTTCTCGTGGAATAGTAGCAATACTTTTTCTGGTGATAATGTTGAAATATTGGTCAAGCTTTCAACGGTTTTGACGTTACGAAAAAAAAAGTTACTAAAAGAGTCGAGAGTGGCCATTGAGTCTTGACAGATTGGAGACAAACGGGTTAGTAGACACCACATTGCATGATCGTCTAGTTAAGTAACTGCAGCAGAACTCTGACTACGATTTCTACTTGTAAGAGTGGTTATCGGTTACTTCGAGCACACTTGGGTGGGATGATGCCGTTCGAAATGTCCCAGAATTCAGTTTAAACTCCGAATATACCCTTGCGTGTCTTCAATGTTATTCTTGTTTTAAAGTATTTACAAAAGTTAAGCATGAAATGCATTGAAATGGTTCTAGCTACAAAATTGTTCACAAATCTTTCAACGCTTTCCGTAACTGTCGATTACTCTAAAAAAAATGGCAATCATGAATTGCAATATTAATTGAAAATATTTTAAATAATATAGATTTATCATTTTTAAAAAAAACAACTCATTTTTTAATGCATATAACAATTATGTTCTTTAAAAAAAGAAAACTACTACTTTCAAACTTGAATGTTTCACAATTTGAATAATTGAACTCAAAATAAAACAATTTTCAAATATTTCAACAATGGCTTTAATATTTTTTTTGTCCGATAACAAAATCAATCTCTCTACATTGTACTGGTGCAAACAGATTTCCTTTTTATGGCTTATCTAGTCTAGTGTCTCATCTACATTGATTATGCGAGAAGCCTTTACTTAGTATGTCTACTGATTGTACAGGCTCCTGCAGCTTTGAGCGTCTAATTCACTTATACCTCACATTCAGGTTAGATACTAAATTACCCAAGATAATGGCGAAAACTTGGAAAAAACAAGTCCATTGTAAAGGAAAAGAGTAATCGAATATTAGGAAAAAAAAGTATTTCTAATAGAACGCCAGCTCCAAGCCAAAATTAAACAGGTCAATTAAAGTAGGATTACAAAAGACTCGAAATTTTTCTCATAAAACTACATGATCAATTTTACTGTTTAGCAACATTGTGAAATTTCAAGAAAATTTCAATTGTTGTTAACAAAACTCAAATTAAGCGTTTTTCATTGTAAAGAAGGAGAATTCACTGTTTGTATATTTTGTAATTATATCAATTCAGTAATAAATTTTACAGATATGTATCTAAATGATTGTTACTCATTTGAATTTTGAACACAAATATATTTCAATAAATCTATTTACAGATTTAAATCATAAAATGTACAGTTGAGATACTAATGTAAATTCTTAAACAAAATGCATATTTCTTTTGTCTAGATTGATGTTCATATACATGGATGTTAACAACAGAAACGGTTTTGTAACGGAAATTTTTCTCCTCTGAATTTTTATTTTTTCAATTCATTAACTGAAACTTGATGAATTATTTTTCTATTAATCGTCAGTTTAATATACAAGATTAACACAAGATTATATTGATAAACAAGCTGGAAAAGCGTTGTCGAGAATTAGTTTAGTATAACTGGTAATAGTGCCGATCTTATTGTTATCTAATTTATTAAATATCGGTTTATTGTCTAGTATAAATTACAAAAAGTTAACCAGATACATGAATCAATGTATACAAGTAGACATATATTTTACACTCGATAAATGATTGGCAAAAACAAAGTGTTTTCAATTTTCATTTATCAAATGTTGAAATAATGTATGCATAGTGCTATTTAGTCACTCATTGTTACCCTCCATTGGAGATTCTGAAGGTTTTTTCTGGATACAGGATATTTTCAGTGTCTAGGTTATTTTCTCCATTGTCAAATGATACAGCTACAATATATCTAATGGATTATTATTTATAATTGCTTATTATAACTCCAAAGATCGCACTAGGTCTTTTTGAGATAACTGATCAAAGTTAACTTGTATATGAACTTGAACTTTTCAACACCAAAATTTACACACTAAAATTTTCAACTCACAAATAAATCTTGATATCTTTCTAAACGTTTGAAAATAATATTTAGCACTAATGGACTATAGAATTAACGGATATTGATAAAATTGAGTAAAAATATGGTGAAAGATAGATGATGATAGATTCATTTTAACTATTCAAATTCTTATTGTTTTATATAATAAATTTCACTATATATACTTAAAGTACAACCTCTATAATTATAAGAATTTCCCATTTATTTCTTAATACAACAGCTTTTGCTGGGTGGTTCAAATTACTTTAATTTAAGGTGAGGTAGTGCTTTGGAGTTCCGCCTTGTGCTACCCATTGTAGCAAGAGATACCACGTTAAAAACCATTATGGAAAACCCACGGTGAACGATAAACCCCTTAAACGTTTAGCAGTGACTTGGGACCTTAGTCCCAAGCCTTGAGAAAGGCTACAGTTGCCTGCAGACCTTTCAAGGTATTGAGTAGTTTAGACAAGTCTAAACTTAGTGATATTTCTCTAAGAATTGCCCGTTGTCTATCATAGACTGGACATTCCTTAATGATATGTGTGACGGTCTCCTCCGGATCGCCACATTTGCATCCGTATGTGTCTTGTTTGATGTCAAACCTCTTGTAGTATCCGCCTATTTGGCCATGACCAGTTCGGAATTGAGTAATCTTGCTCATGATGGCTCGAGATTCGTGTCTTAGTACGTTTTTGGTAACAAGCTGAGGGACTTTGTTTTTGCATTTGGCATCTGGAACTAGATTCCGATACCATTGACATTTGGTTCCATTATTGTATTGACGTTGCCAATTGTCCAACAT